>WTXG01000277.1:0-45671 GCA_022496185.1 Multifurca ochricompacta | reverse complement strand
ACATTCAATTGAGAGAGAGAATCGAGAAGGTTACGGTCAGCTGTCGTCTAATTTCTTCAAAATTCCGCAAAGTTTGCGCCTTTTCGCTTCGCCCCTCGAAACTTCGGTCTGGTCCTTGGTCTTCCTACCCTACCGACGTTATATGGCGTCTTTCACAGTTTGAAATTCCCCTTCGTATCTATCCCTTTTTCCTTCCTCTTTCCTTCCTCCCTACCTCCTCCTCCTCCTTCTTTCCACCAAATGCCTATAGGTCGACTAGGGGGCCTCCTCACGACAACCCCATACTTCAAATCAACGACAGCTGAGGTGAGGGTCAATCCCTTTTGTTTTTTTCCCTTTTCCTTTCCACCCCCCACCCCCCTCTTTGGTGGTTGGCGTGGTGGGTCACAAGGTCTAATCGATCGAATATCGATTTTCCTCAGAAAAAGTTGAAGGGCAAAGGCAGCAGATCCCTTTATGGGTAGTCGTAGGCCACTTTTGGGTGTCGATACTCAGTCGCCTCATTGGCCACCGTCGGATCAAGACGATCGTATGGTACCGGCTACGGCTACGGCTACGGCTACGGCTCCTCTTATCGGTGACCCGCCTAGCCCTGAGACATATCGCTATTCCCTTTTCAGCGTCCCTGAAGAGATAGGTGAAGAAGGATTGGAAGATTTGTTAGAGGCTGAAGGACTGTACCTCGGTACGCGAGAATAACGACAATCCCCCTTTCCCCTAAATACCCTAATACAGCCCATGCTGTGGTTCGGTTCAACCTGTCACATGTGCATCTGCATTTGCAGGTTCTTACAGCCGCCTCGTTCAAACGTACACCATTGTGTCCCTCACCTCACTCCTTGTCTGGCTCCTTTCTGCCTTTCTCCCACCACTCATATGGCCTACTCATCCCTCTTCTTCAAAACCCCACCCGCCATATTTCCCAACTCCATTACCAGAGCTCCTCCTCTCCGTCTCCCTCTTCTCACTTGCTCATCTGCTTAATCCTTATCTATTTACCCTCGCTGGTGCGCTCTTACCACACCCACGGCGACAAGTCTCCTTGGGACTGCGCTTCACGTCCTTCTGCGCAATGCGCTGCGAACCGCTGCCTTCCCCGCTGCTCGAACTCACCGTTCCCGGCGGCGCCGCGACATACCGTGCGCCTGCGTTCCGGCAAGTGTGGTGGCTCGCCCTGGGGTGGTCACTCGCTGAGGTCATCGCGGGCATCGCGCAGGGTTATGAGACGCTCGCACTCTATCGCGACGTGCTCGTTCCAGAGGGTCGTGCGCATGAATTGGCGGCAGCGGTCTTGTCAGCGCCGATAAGGGTACCCAAAAATGGCAGGAGCGTGAGTGTAAGTCCGCCACGTGCCGTGGATGAGCGACTTCGGGAAAGTTTAAGCCGCGGAGAGGACGGCGGTACTGTCATGGAAACCGATAGATCATCCCCCGTGCGTAGACGACAACAGCAATCGTCTCTCACGTCTGCCCTAATGACGAGCGATGCGGAGATACAACTCGAGGTGGACAGGGACTTTGAGGACTTGGTTGCGATCAAGGCGCGTGAGGAGCTCGAAGAGTTGTATGGGTTTCCCGCCATCGTGAGTTTTTACACTGGCTCTCCGTTTAAAAAGCAAAGGTCAATTTGATTTGCAGCGCGTGCCTGTGTTCGTGTCGTGCTTGCTCCGGATTGCTTCGATAGTGCTCTCCCTCGGTTTTGTGTTGCTCCTCTCCGCGGGATATCTTACCTCTCCATTGGCTGAAGTCCCAACGGTGGAAAAGGATGTAATGATGGTAACCATCCCGGCGTCATGGTCAAATGGTATGTTCTGGGGTACATTCGTGGCTGTATGCGGTATCAACTGGGCACTCTCCCTGTTACACACACCCGTGTTCTTGCCACGCGTTGGTGTGCACGTCGTCGCATACCTCGGTTTCCTTGTCGGGTTGGGGGTGCTATTTGCGGGACTTGGCTTATGGGATGCATTAACGTGAGAAGGGAGTTCTGGGGTGAAGGTGTTCAGCAAGAAGATCTATTATCTATCAAAGAGACACTGGTTGCTTGCCTTTCTTTCTTTCACTTATTTGTTTTGTTTTGTTTTGTTATATATGATGTGATGCTGATGTTTCACATTTCACACTTCACACTTTCATTTTCATTTTTCGAATCGAGAGAGAAGAGAAGAGAAGAGGGAAGGCGCACCGCATCGATCTTAATCATGTACATGTCATCTTGTCTGTAGTAGCTAGTCTTGGCAATAACAATTTTTTGGAATTCAAGCGCTACACAGCATAGCAGCATACATTCAGTTCATTCCCAACATCTCTTCCCTCTTCCCTCTTCTTTCATCACACGCGCGAATGCATGCTCAATTCCATGGGAAAAATAAGCTCTTGTGGCTTGATTCAAATGCCGTGCAATGCCGTGACTGATGGTATGGTGGTGTGGTAATATATATGCGTGTGTGTGTGCGTGTATGTATGTGTGTGTGTGTCTATGCGACTCCACCGCGCACAACATCTACAATTTTGACATCATCATTGACAGTTGAGGAGGAACGTTACTTGCCTATCATAATCCGTATCTCGGGCAGGCCATCTCACCACTCTCACTCACTCCCAAAAAAAGTGTAAACCAAAAAGAAACCATCAGACGAGACGAGGTAGTTAACGAACAACCCCCTTCCCTTCCTGACTGGCTGAGCGGCTATTATATCGATTCGCGATCACGGGTTCCTGCGGTTCAGTTCAATTCATTTACCCGAACCCCCGAACGTACGCATACACACACACGCACATGTCAACGAACGAATCGTTGTGTGGGTTGCGGGTTGTGGGTCATTCTCACTTCCCGGGTTGCTTTTCCCCTTTATCTATCTCTATGCACAGGGTCAGTCATCATGGTACTTCACTTCAAATTCGAGGGAGGGTAAAACTTATTCCTTCCTCCCTCTCCATAGATTATGAAGCTTGTTTGAGTGCCCCCGCACTAGTCTAGTCCTTAGGTATCTCTCTCCCGCCTGCTCCCCTTCCGGTCTACTTACCATAAAAGGCCTGGTTCGCCGCGATCATGACGTAAGCTTACCCTATTACCTTTTTCTGATGCGACCGTTTCATTGACGGGGGTTTGGCCAGTACATGAACACCCCCTCCAGTGAAGAAGGGGTCCCTTTGACATCAACAACCATCATCTGTACCGCCATGGCCGGTATACCCAGGCCGCAATTGTAGCCCGTGTGTAAAAACGTGTCCAGCGTGCCCCTACGCACAATCTATTTCACCCCATTGCGAGCCCCATAAGCAAGGGAGATTCCCTACACCCTATTGTCCTTGTTCTTTTCGTCCCTTTCCGTGACACTGTCGACATGTCTGCCATGGCCCTGGAATTTCATCACTCACCTCGTCACTCTGAGGTGGCCTCTCCCTCTCCTTCTGGGACCCGTGTGACCCACTCGCGTCGGATGTCTTCGCTTTCTATGACTACGTTCACTACTACATCTCAGTCGCACCATCAATCTGAACCCTTGCTCCGCAACGTAGACTATCAAGGAACAATCACGCGGGAACCTCTGCGTCCTGTTGTCTCGTACGTAGGGTGACCCATCATATTTTCACTATTTTGGTTAATGATACCTTTTCTAGCGCGGAGGAAGTGGGCTATAGTGAAATGGGCCTTCAGCAGCGCGCGCGGCGCTTCCGTCTGCTTGAAGGCATACTTCTGTCAATCATTGGTGAGCTGTCACTGGTTCATTTTATCGACACAACTCGATCTATATCATATCACACAGGTTCATGGGCATCCTATACCACCGTCCGCTACTTCGTCGCCTTTGCTGTCTATTCAAACAACACGCGTCGATCAGTAGCGCTTTCCCTCGGAATCTCCTCTCTCCTCTCTCTCCTTCTCGCAACTGCTCTCGCTCTTTCCCTTGTCTTCCCATATTATACGAACCATGACCGCTCGGGCTCGCGGTCCTTACGCAAATCCATCTGTCCCATTTCACGTTTTCTCACCTCGTTCTTCCTTTTTGCGCCGGCTGCCGTCAATCTGGCCCTTGTTTTCGCTTGGAAGGACACCAGCTCTACTTTGAGTCTGAGTGGCCGATGTCACTGGGATCTTGACGTTGTCTGGATGGGAGTGGGCAGACAATGCACTGCTCACGCGCCCGCATGGGGTGTCTGGCTTGCCGCTGCCATTTCTCGGTTAGCGTTGACCGTTACTGTCCTTGTGGGTATGCATCAAAATAGTGGCGATGTATTCTCATCCATGAGCCCCGTAGATTGTTTACCACTTTGCCTCGACGAGAAACCGCGCGTCACAATGCTTACCTCGCTACCGTCCTGGGGACCTCCGAAGAACGGGCACCGTCGAGATAACTCAGATAGTGCAAAGTGATGCACCGTCTCGCCCTTCTCCCGTCTTGCGTCCCTTTTTTCAGAAGAGCGAAACATCGAACGTCACACAACCATCGTTGTCCAGTGGTCGAATGGCAGCCATACCCGAGTTCAACGACCTTCGTCATCAAATTCGGCATTATTATGAGCACGAGTATGCCGGGCTTGATTCCACTGATAGTTCTACATTATCTGAGGACGATTCGAACCCCAGATCGGCCGAGTCCAGCAACACCCCGTCGAGGTCATTACGCCGAAAGGCGAATTCACGAGACTTGCATGCCGGCGAGAGCTCCCCAGGACGTGAGGCACTCGTGTCCAATGTCAGGGAGGGAGAACTCGAAGGCTTCGCTGACCGGTTCCGCTCCATCGTTGACCGAGTATCCCGTGAGCTCGAGGATGCTAGGAACTTGGAGAGTGATCCCCAACCGCGTACGCCACCTTTGCATCATGTCCTTGACACGCACACTCCCTATATGTCCATTGACGAGTTTGGGCGTGAGGTTCCATCCGAGGAACCCATCCCGATGCTTGGTGGCATCATTAAACGGATGCCGACGATCGAGTCTGTTGGATCGCGGGAATTCGCAAGCCTCCGCTCCACCACGATCGCCAGTGGCGGCGGTGGGGGTATCAATTCTCCCTCGGTAGGGACATCGTCCTCGTCCTCGCGCCCTCCAACGCGCGCGACGATGGTCTCGTTCAACGATGCCGCCAGCGCGAGTCTAGCTAGCGCGAGTCAACACTCTAGTCGGAGTAATAGTATCCACAGACCGCTGATGTCATCCGAACTCGGTGAGCTCGTTCGCGACGCCTTGCGCACGCGGGGTCAGCCACCACCACGCTCTCTGCCACCACACGTGACGTCTACACCGGTGCGGCCGGGTAGCGTAGGGAGCGGTGCCAGCACTGGGGAATTTGTGCGTAGTCGGAGTAATAGCGTTGGGCCGGGCGAGGCACTTGCGCCGGTCACGGAGCACGGGGAGTTTGGGCGAGAGGATGGGTTGTGGCGTGCACCACCACCACCACGTAGATTGTGTGATACACCGGATCAGCTGTCGAGCGCAAGTGAAATGGGGGAACTTGTGAGGACGGAAGGATCCGGTCTTGGGGAAGTAGTTCGGCATCGGCTACCTCTACGGCTTATTTCACTGCCGGTACGGGATCTACTACTGGTGCTACTGATAGTGGAACTGGGACTGGGAGTAGTGGCGTGCCAAGATGATGATGATGATGATGGAGACGAGATGAGGTGGTAGAATGAGATGAGACAGTTTCAGCTTTCTAGCTCTTCCCTCCCTTCCTCTGCTTTTTTTTTCCTCTTCTTCTTCATGGGCATGTATGCTGTAAGGCTCCCTTTTTTGTTTTTTTATTTCCTTCCTCTTTTCCCTTTCGTTTTCTACTTGGGGACCATTTATACAGTTCAAGCGAGGAGCGCTTACCCCTTCCGGGTCCCTTCCTCCCCCCCCCTACCTTCCTCCTCCTCCCCCTTCCTCCTCCACCTCTCTCCTTCCTTCTCACCTTCTCATATTCTATGACACGACGGCGATGATATTGTGTGTGTGTTTGACTTGACCTTAATTAGAACCCTCAATAGTTTTACCTCATATTTACTTATCAACGAATTTTTCCACGCCAAGCCCGTGATTTCTTTTTTTTTTTTTGGTTTTCTTTTTTTTTATATTCCGTCCTCCCTCCCCTCCCCCTTCCCGTCTTGGTGTCTTTTTTTTTTTTCTTTTTTTTTCTTGGTTGTCTCTCTCCTCTCTTGAGCTGAGACTTAACAAGTTCTTTTTTAATTAATGATAATTATTACGATCGGCGGCAAGCGGGTAGCAAGTGGGCGAGCGGAACTTTCGCCCTTAGCGCTTTCATCTGTTCCGGAACTTTTCTTTTTTTGTGAATCGTGAGAGAGGATAGGGGGTGTATTTGAGTGAGATCCTTAGTGGTGAGGTATCGTACTATATTTCCACCCCCACCATCAGTGGTGGATCTTGGAAATCATGAGGAAGTAAAAGGCTCGGAAAGAGAAAGGAAAGGTCGTCGTTCGGAGCAACTCCCAATTTGTAAACACCAACACATTGTGTATCAAAAACAAAAACAAAAACAAAAAAACCACATGTGGTTTGGTTCAATGATGCTCAATGGATAGCTATACTTATTATTATCGTGCCTTATGCTCATTCCTTCCATCACACAATCCACATGCCAAAGGGGGGGGGGGGGCCGCCGGGAGCTCCTGGACCCGATCCCAACTAAAGAAAGCTTGTAGCATCCATTGTACCTGTTTCTCTCTCTCTCAAAATCATAATACGCACAACCTGACTTGAATTCGGAAATGAGGCGGAATGAAGTGGCCAGGGCTGGAGAATGCCATGTCACACGTTTGGGGACTTGCTTTAACCTTGAATGTGGCTCATCTTTTTCTTCGAAACTATTACATATATATGGTTAAGATATTTGGGGGGACCGTTATGTGTGTGTGTGTGTGTGTGTGGCCTTGCCGTCTTGGACGAGGATTGAAGGGTGAATGAGGGCAGGCATGCCTTTGTAAAAATAAAAAATAAAAAAAAAGGAATGGACAAGCGCTTGTTGGCTTCCCTTCCTTGTCCATTCCTTCGTGTTTTGTAAGTCAGCCACCTTCAAATCGTGGTGATTCGAAACACCAATTATTCCTTTCAATATATATCTATATTCAGATACATGGCCACCTGAGGGCTGGCGGTAATATGATCGATCAAAACGCAGCCCCACATTCAAACTTCAACTTTGCGGCTTGCCCTCTCTTTGTTATTATTCCAAAACCGCCTTGACAGAGTACGAGAGCCGGATAAAGACAAATTTACTTCAATCATCAAACTCGCCCATCAAGTTCCGAATCTGGTAATCAGCATGGATCAAAGCAGTCCTTTCCATGTTTTGCATACTGTACGGATCCAATCGAGGCAAAGTGTTCCCGAAATAAGAGGGAGCCCCTGCGATAACTAAGATTTTTGAATGAGGGTGTATCGTGCTTGTACTTGCGAATACGCTACTTGCTGGTTCCGTTTGACCTTGCACTTGACGTCGTCGACAAGTTCTTTAGCACAGGGAGAGAAATGCCAATTGATTTCCACTTCTGTTGGCTCACTGGCTGGTCTATTGCAAGCATTATATATACCCCCATATACCTGCAGGGAGACCTACCTAGACATGAAGCAGAAGAGGATGAATTAGGACGAAAGGAGACAAGTGAGATGAAACCAAGCAATAAAGGTGGAGAGGTGTAGACGGAGAGGTGACGGAGAGGTTAAGAAAGGAATGGATGGGTAAGCGGTCCGGAATGTGCATGTACTGATAAGATGATATTCGTATTCGTCAAATGTTTGAAACTAAATCATAAGTGCCCTAATTCAGGGCTCGTAACGAAAGAGAGGAATAGTGGGTTTTACCAGGAATGGCGATGGCTGGAGGTTTCATGAGCTCAACGCCCGAGCCATCCTTTACAATACTTCTCTCACACCGGTGGCGCTCGTCCTGAGCGTCTTGGCCTAGTATCTCGTAATGCACTTGTTTCGCACTACCACGGCAATGACGAACCGAGTCATGAAGATACTGATCGAATTTACTCTCTGCTCTTGCCCTCATGACAGAAACAGATGAGGGTAGGGACATCTTAGTGATGGTATCTATCCATGTTGTGGCTGCTATTCCAACACATAATACAGCTTGCATATTTCATTCTACATACTAAAAAAATGGTTTCATGCTGTCAAACACCCAAAACTGAAATACACAAATCCAGTGCAGATAGCTAAGAGGCAGCCTCACGAGAAGTGTGAGGCACGTTATACATATTGTTTGTCTCTGTATATATATCACGCGATGCGTCACAATAATAGCGTTCCACACACATTTTGATTTCGATGTAGTGGAGTGGAAAATCACTCAAATGGCGTCTTTTCCTGAAAAAATACTTGTTTCCTTGCTCTTCTTGTGGTCGTTCAACGTGGATGGTTTGCCAGTTCTGCAACTATTATTTTTTCGCACCTTCTCTGTCAAGGAGGTGCTTGACATCGGACCGACTGGCAAAATCCTTCACACCTCACGAAAATTGTGGGCAGTAAGAGAGCGAGTGTGGATTAGAAGCGAAACATGTTAAAAGCACGGGTTTAGTTCGCCATAGGGGAGTGATGGGTAAGGATCCGGGGATTGATGAACCCAGTCCGGAAGATGTTCGGTTTGTCTGGAGAGTTGAAGGATGTGCCAGCTTGGATCGGATTCAGAAAAGAGCTGCATACACAAGTAATAGCGCTTGGGACGGCCCCTCAATGGGGTTTGGGTTCCCTGCAAAGACGGTTGCCCATTTTGAATACAGTCAACGCTTCATTGTCATAATTAGCGAGAGATTCGTTCGTTCACGGGCTTCATCGTGACGAGGTCCCAACAGTCGTACCAGTCTTACCACTCATTCCTAATCCCCGTGCGCCCACCACGAATGCGGCCGCATTGCGACTAGTGTTCGCTACAGGTAGGTGCAACCCGCCGGGTATGTGGTCAGGGTACATGCGGGTACGGGTCTGGGTCCAAGTCTTCATACCCCTCATGTGACCCCTACCCGCGGACGCCCAACCCTTACCCGCCAGAGTGGGTAAGCTGAAATTGGAAGAGCGGCAATGAGGGCGGCAACACATGCAGCATTGCACCAGCCACAGAAAAACTATACAGTACATGTATTGTAGATAGACCCAGTGGTCCCATTGCATACAATTCAGGCTCTTCTATTTTTGGGAGCTTGGATGAAGGCAGGTTATGTAGAGACTGCTGATTTAAAGTATGCAGCATCTCAACCTGATACCAAAAACAGTGAAGAATGGCCAGATGATGAATGGATTATAGCTTAAGTAGTACAATGTCATTTTAGGCTACTAAACTTGGAATGTAAAATGTCTACCCTTACCCACACGTATACGACTCATGGTGTACCCGTACCCATAGTATGGCAAACCCATACCCTTGGTGTAAGGGTCCGGGTACATACGGGTACGGGTTCGGGTCCGTGTGTTTTTACCCGCGGGTTACCCGTGGCGAACACTAATTACGACTAAGCGCCATCATTCCCTGTATGGGGACAGACACATCAAATCCTCATCGGTAACCGATGTCCTCAACCACCTCTTCAGATCTCCAATCTCTTTTTCAGACTGCCTTGAGCGAATATCAGATCAAGGCAGGAACAAACATCATTGACCATCCCTCACCACCAAGCTGAAAACCTGCAGTTCTGCCGACTCCGTTCTCGCCGTACTTCAACAGGAAGCACAAGCTTTCCGCAAATTTAGAGGCGATGATGGAAAACTGATAAAATTCCTCAAGGGACCGTTCACGTCCTGTACACCCTTTCTACCAGCGGAATTCTCGGGGAGGGTATTGGCCTCGTGCGTGCTACTGTGGATAGCAAGCTCTATTATTAACTCTCATTCTACAGCCTTTTCCACCTGCAAAAGCCATTTTTGCTGGCATTGGTGTCCTCCTCGCTGTATGTACACCCTTCTTAGCCTCTTCTCATCATTATCATCTAATATCGATTGCTATCAGGCAATCAAAGACGTTAGCGCGAGTTATGATGCACTTGTCGATCTCTTTGAATCTACCGAACTGTTTCTCCGACGGCTTGACATCTACACCAAAATTCCGTCAACACCAGCAATGAATGAGATAATTGTGAAAATACTGGTCGAGGTTCTGTCTACATTGGCGCTTGCGACACAACAGGTCAAGGAAGGGAGATTAAGTAAGTGCAGATGGCGAATTGCGATATAGAACATAAGGATAACATTAAGTTCGCGCAGAGAAATTTGGAAAGAAACTGTTAGGAGAAAATGATATCGAGGCGGTGGTACAGAGATTAGACCGACTTACGCATGAAGAAGCACGGACAACCGCTGCGCAGACTCTAGAAGTGGTCTATGGGCTTTTCAAGACTATGAAAGTGGTAATGGATGGTACGGAGATGTTCATGAATGAGTGATGACAGCGTACTGAATAACACGTGGTCATGTAGATGGCAAGGCATCAGTAGAGGGTATGCAGAAGGCACTGAGTATGTTTTCTCTCACCCTGGTACACACGGAAAAGAGATAATAATGAGATTGACAAGTGATGATTCAAGAAATGGCGAATGACATTAACAAGTCGAGACGTGGGTTTTTTTTAGTTCCTGGCACTGGCAGGGCATTATCCCTGAGAGAATGTGATATTTAGGTGAAGAGCTGCAAAAGGATTTCAGAATCTGGCTGTCTCCTCCAGACCCATCGAAAAACCACAACACTGCACGGAAATGTCAGCACGATGGAACTGCTTCATGGTTCATCGATGGCAACACTTTTCCAGAATGGAGAGCCACGGGTTCGTTATTGTGGGTTCACGGGAAGCGTACGTTTATCCACTCCCACTGTTTGCATGTGTTGATATGAATCACCCTTATTATGTAGCTGGTTCAGGGAAGAGTGTCCTTTGGTGTGCTCCTACGTCGGATCTCTATTGACGCGCTGACATGATCGACTAGCTCTGCCCTAATTCATGAAATTACCAAAATGCGAGAAGCAGGCCTGGCGTATCTTGCATACTATTATTTTGATTTCAGGGATACCGCAAAGCAAGACACCCACGGCTTCCTTACTTCACTTCTTATCCAGCTCTCAGCTCAGTCTGATTCTTGTTCCCACATCCTCTCTCGCTTATATTCAATTCATGACGCTGGCTCAAAGCAGCCAAGTGACGATTCCCTTGCCGAATCCCTCGAGGACATGCTGGCGCTCTCTGGACAAGGCCCAATATACATTATTGCGGATGGGCTCGATGAATGCCCTAGGGGTACTGGGACACCGTCACCACGAGAAAGTGTCCTTGAGGTCGTAAAGGGACTTGTGAAACTAGGCTACCCTAACGTACATATTTCGGTCACGAGTCGTCCCGAGGCAGACATCGAAGGTATTCTGAAACCTTTAGCGTCTCATTCGGTGTCTCTCCATGATGAGAGTGGACAAACAGAGGACATCAACTCGTATATCAACTCGTTTATCAATTCGGATACAAAAACACGTCAGTGGCGAAAGGAGGACAAAGAACTGGTGATAAATAAGCTGTGTGAAGAAGCAGATGGAATGTGAGGGATCGGTCGAGATGAACCCTTGCAGGTGCAAGTCACTCACTTGATGGGACAGGTTTCGATGGGTGTATTGCCAACTGGACAAACTCCGTCGTTGTCTTCCAGGACGAATTCGGCGTGCTCTGGAAGAGTTACCTGGGACGCTGGACGAGACATACGAGCGCACATTACAAGATATCGACGACGAGAATTGGGCATATGCTCATCGTTTGTTGCAATGTGTTACTGTTGCTTCTCGGCCGTTCCGTGTCGAAGAGCTTGCAGAGTTCCTGGCGTTCGATTTCAAGGAAGGAGAAAGTGCAAGATTCGAGGCAGATTGGCGGCCTGAGAATGCAGGGGATGCTATTCTCTCTACCTGCTCGAGTTTACTGATGGTCGTAAATGTGGACGGATCCCCGGTCGTTCAATTTTCTCATTTCTCGGTCAAGGAGTTCTTGACGTCGGAGCGATTAGCAAGAGGACGTATCTCACGTTACTACATTCCCCTTGAACCCGCCCATCTGATTATCACACAAGCCTGTCTTGCAGTCCTACTGGAGCTAAACGAGCACATTGAGACACACTCGATCGAAGATTTTCGACTTGCATTTTATGCTGGCAAGCACTGGGTGGATCATGCGAAATTTGGGAATGTGGCGTTATACATGGACGATGAGATGAGAGAGATGTTCGACCCAGATGAACCGCACTTTGCGATGTGGATTTGGATTAAAGAGATGATAGACAAGGAAGGGACGATTCTGGAAAGGCCTTCTCAGCCCAGACGGGGACCATTATCGTTCGCGGCAGAAAACGACTTTAGTGGGGTGGCGGAATGGCTAATCACTATGCGGTCACAGGATGTGAATTCCATGAATGGTGTAGACCCGAATTCTGCCCCGCTATATACTGCATCTGTGGGGAATTGTGTCAATGTAGCAAAGGTGCTGGTCAAGTATGGAGCGGATGTCAATGTACGGAGCAGGGTGAGGTGGACTTCGTTGCACGAGACAGCAAGCAAAGGACATTTGGAAATTTCACAATTACTCATCAAATCTGGCGCAGATGTCAATGCCAAGAGTCTCGAGGGCAGCACTCCACTGTTGCTGGCATCTGCAGGAGGGCACAAGGATATCGTACAACTACTACTGGAGCACGGAGCAGACACGAATGCCTGGTATGGAGACAAGTCGGTCCTTTATTGGGCTTTGAAGGGAGGCCATTTGAAAGTCGCGCAGCTTCTGTTCAAGCACAGTGCGGATGTAAATGCTCGGAACGACAAAGGGCAGACTCTGCTGCATGTTGCATCGCAACATGGAGATCTGGATGTTGCACGGAGACTGTTGGAATGCGGTGGGGATGTAAATGCACGGAATAATCAGGGTAAGACACCTTTCGAAGTGGCGTCTGAGAAGGGACACAGGGAAATAGCAGAACTGTTGTTGAAGCGCGGCGCCGAGGAGCATAAGAAGTTGTAGCCATACGTTGATCTGTGATTCTCTAGGGTTGAAGGTGTATTGGTCCTCTTCTATGTCCAACGTAGGTACTTGCATGACATATTGCAAAACTCTATTGCATTTAGCCTTACAATGGGGAGATTTCGAGGTTGTATAGCAGTTGTTGGGCCAAATGTAGATGCAGACGCCACTTTAAGTAGTCTCGAGTGTCGAAGATCGAGCAACTTAAAATGGAGCGTGGCGCCAGGAAGGCATAGGATGGAGACGTGATTGGATCCTTTCATTGAGTGTGCCTTATTTTTTGTACGGGTTATTGTACTATAGAATATACGAGCAACTGAGAGGTTTTATGCCGAAGGCCAAATAGAGCCAGAGCCAGATTTATGTTGATCGTCATCTACTATGTGCCCATATTAATATAGTCTCCTAGGTGGGCGCGGGCGATTAAATTGTCGGGAGTGCTGGGGTTTCACTACGTTTTAAAAAAATAAGCGGCGCGCTCAACACTAGTGCTCACAGCTGGGTAGAATATCTGCAGCTCAAGCAAGTCGACGACGGTGGATGATGATGAGAACGCGTACGCTTGTGAAGTCACGTGCACAGGGCAGGTGGGTGTCTTGCGGGGCCTGCGGTCGTCGCACCAGTCTGCCAACAACTATGATGATGATGTGAACCCCGCTGCACGAGACTGCAGATAAAGGACATTTTGAACTTCCGCAGTTACTCATCGAATTTGGCGCGGATGTCAATGCCAGGTGTCTCACGGGCAGGATACCATTGTTTTCGGCATCAGAAGAACATAAGGACATCGCACAGCTACTCGAGCGCGGCGCCGAAACAAATGTCTGGTACGATGACAAGACAGCACTATATCGGGCATTGGAGGAAGGGTATTTGGAAGCCACGCAACTTCTATTCAAGCGTGATGCAGATGTAAACGCTCTTAACGTCGACGGCCAGACTCTACTGCATGTTGCATCGCAACAAGGATATCTAGATGTTGTACGGCGACTACTGGAACGCGGTGTGGATATAGATGCGCGGGAATAATCGGGGAGAGACACCTTTCCGAGTGGTGTCTGAAAGAGGAAATTGTGAAATGGCAGAACTGTTGTTGAAGCCTGGCACCAAGGAGCAAGGCGGACACACAATTATCATTATCTACGGGCTCTCACAGTTGAAGCAATAAGTGCCCCATCATTCGTTTGATGCAAGTGCTTTACATGGCGCAATATGCTGTCGGTGAGGGATCGAGGCGAAACAAAGAGTGGTTGATGGTGGTATTTCTTTCCTTTCTACGCGGGTTATCGTGATTGCATGGACTTACATGAGAAGGAAACGCTTGGGTTTTTGATTATTGTGATGGTAGTAAATAATTGAAATTGGAACGAAGTGAGACGTTTTGGATTACGGCAATGTCGAGGATCCTGAATTACAGATGGGTCTCTGTGTTAGATTTGTCCTTGGTTCAGCGAGGGACCGCGCCGGGTCCAAGCTATCACCTGCATGAAACTCCAGATCGGCCGAGTCCAGCAGCGCCCCGTCGTGGTCATTGCGCCGAAAGGCGAATTCCCGAGACTTACATGCCGGCGAGAGCTCCCCAGGACGTGAGGCACTCGTGTCCAATGTCGGGGAGGGTGAACTCGAAGGCTTCGCTGACCGGTTCCGCTCCATCGTTGACCGAGTATCTCGTGAGATCGAGGAGGCTAGAAACTCGGAAAGTGATCCCCAACCGCGTACGCCACCTTTGCATCATGTCCTTGACACGCACACTCCCTATATGTCCATTGACGAGTTTGGGCGTGAGGTTCCATCTGAGGAACCCATCCCGATGCTTGGTGGCATCATTAAACGGATGCCGACGATCGAGTCTGTTGGATCGCGGGGATTCGCAAGCCTCTGCTCCACCACGATCGCCAGTGGCGGCGGTGGGGGTATCAATTCTCCCTCAATTGGGACATCGTCCTCGTCCTCGCGTCCTCCAACGCGCGCGACGATGGTCTCGTTCAACGATGCCGCCAGCGCGAGTCTAGCTAGCGCGAGTCAGCACTCTAGTCGGAGTAATAGTATCCACAGACCGCTGATGTCATCCGAACTCGGTGAGCTCGTTCGCGACGCCTTGCGCACGCGGGGTCAGCCACCACCACGCTCTCTGCCACCACACGTGACGTCTACACCGGTACGGCCGGGTAGCGTGGGGAGCGGTGCCAGCAGTGGGGAATTTGTGCGTAGTCGGAGTAATAGCGTTGGGCCGGGCGAGGCACTTGCGCCGGTCACGGAGCACGGGGAGTTTGGGCGAGAGGATGGGTTGTGGCGTGCACCACCACCACCACCACCACGTCGATTGTGTGATACACCGGATCAGCTGTCGAGCGCGAGTGAAATGGGGGAACTTGTGAGGACGGAAGGTTCCCGATCTTGGGGAAGTAGTTCGGCATCGGCTACCTCTACGGCTTATTTCACTGCCGGTACGGGATCTACTACTGGTGCTACTGATAGTGGAACTGGGACTGGAAGTAGTGGGATGCTAAGATGATGATGATGATGATGATGGAGATGAGATGAGGTGGTAGAATGAGATGAGACAGTTTCAGCTTTCTGGCCCTTCCCTCCCTTCTTCTGCTTATTTTTTCCCTCTTCTTCTTCATGGGCATGTATACTGTAAGGCTCCCTTTTTTTTGTTTTTTATTTCCTTCCTCTTTTCCCATTCGTTTTCTACTTGGGGACCATTTATACAGTTCAAGCGAGGAGCGCTTACCCCTTCCGGGTCCCTTCCTCCCCCCCCTCCTACCTTCCTCCTCCTCCTCCCCTTCCCCCTCCACCTCTCTCCTTCCTTCTCATCTTCTCATATTCTATGACACGACGGCGATGATATTGTGTGTGTGTGTTTGACTTGACCTTAATTAGAACCCTCAATAGTTTTACCTCATATTTACTTATCAACGAATTTTTCCACGCCAAGCCCGTGTTTTTTTTTGGTTTTCTTTTTTTATATTCCGTCCTCCCTCCCCCGTCTTGGTGTCTTGTTTTTTTTTTTTTTCTTGGTTGTCTCCCTCTCTTTTGAGCTGAGACTTAACAAGTTCTTTTTTTAATTAATGATAATTATTACGATCGGCGGCAAGCGGGTAGCGAGTGGGCGAGCGGAACTTTCGCCCTTAGCGCTTTCTCTGTTCCGGAACTTTTTTTTGTGAATCGTGAGAGAGGATAGGGGGTGAGTGAGTGAGTTTTGAGATCCTTGGTGTACCCTACCTACTCATTATGGGATGCTTACCAAAGATGGTGAGATATGTAGCAAGTAAAAGTAGGAGCGTACTATATGGCCAGCCCCACCATCAAGTGGTGGATCTTGGAAATCATGAGGAAGTAAAAGGCTCGGAAAGAGAAAGGAAGGGTCGTTCGGAGCAACTCCCAATTCGTAAACACCAACACATTGTGTACCAAAAACAAAAAAGACAAAAACAAAAAAACCACATGCGTTTGGTTCAATGATGCTCAATGGATAGCTATACTTTATTATTATCGTGCTTACGCTCATCCCTTCCATGCAATCCACATGCCAAGGGGGGGCCGGGGGCTACTGGACCCGATCCCAACTAAAGAAAGCTTGTAGCACCCATTGTATCTGTTTCTCTCTCTCTCTCAAAATCATAATACACAACCTGACTTGAATTCGGAAATGAGGCGGAATGAAGTGGCCAGGCTGGAGAATGCGTTCATTCCAAAGTCATGTCACATGTTTGGGAGGACTCGCTAAACCTTGAATGCGGCTCATCTTCTTCGAAACTATTACATTTATGGTTAAGATTTGGGGACCGTTATGTGTGTGTGTGGCCACTGGATGCAATTCACCCAGCAGTTTGACGAATCACGTGATGTAAAGTAAATAACAGTAAATTCTGTTGAACCAAGATAGTGGTACAGAGGTTCCGGGATAGCGGTTTGACACGTGATGTAGAGTAAACAATGGCAAATTTTGTTGAACCAAGATACCGGTACAGAGAGCTCACCCAACTCTCCCCCACCACTGACATCACTAAAGTGGTAATCATGTCACACAATTGTGATTTGTAATAATATTTATTTAAAAAGGAAGTTATCGTTGAATATTTATTTTAAAAAGGAAAGTTATCAACGAAATACCTTTTTTTTTTTGGAATCGACTTTATAACGCGCGTCAAGGCTTTGCCTAAGTGCACAGAATGAAATACCATTACAAATCAGTTAGAATAAGATCAGATAAGGATTAGATAAGAACTTTGGCATTCTCACACGTTCTCGCTAGCCTCAAGAATGAGCCACCCTCTTGTTCCAGCACTTGGAACATACAGTGGTCCCGGAATTGGACCTGGTGCTTCTTTTTCTCACTCTCATAAACTCCTTGGGCCTTCTTGTTTTTCCTATCTTGCTTTTGAGAGTGGTCACAAGTCTTGTGCAGCAAGTGTAAAGGTACAAAGACTAGGGGTTTTTTTTTTGAAATCAATTTTATTTGCACTTCAGGGCCTTGCCCAAATCACACAGCTACTACCAGTACATAGTAACTACTGTTGTGAACATGAGAGAACCACCATGTGCAAAACCTCTTGGTAGAGGGAAACAAGAGAGACAGTGTGTAATAGAGAAGGAGTGGAGAGGGGAACAGAGCCTGTGTGTTGGAGAAGAAAAGCAAACTTACCCATACTACCCAATGTCACCAACTCAGACTCTTAATCCAGCTTGCAAGGTCATTTTGCCAAAGGAGGCCTTGTGAAGGCCCACATGTCCTGGATAAAGGTGAGCAAATCCTCAATGTAAGGTTTGCAAGTGAAGAGTATGTGCCATGGAGGTTGGTCAAGTTCTAGAGCCCAGTCAGGCAGGAATTGGAGAGGGGCTAGTAGAGGAGCGTGTGAAGGAAGGTGAGGGGGGTGAGGTCGTTGCATGAGCAGAACCGGTCTTTCATCAGGTTTGAAAACGTTGTCTACATGTCACATGACTTTGATTTGTAACGACTTTTTGTTGATCAATGATAACTTTCCTTTTTAAAATAAATATTATTACAAATCATGGTCGTGTGACAAGACTACCACTTTGGGGATGTCAGCAGTGGTGGGTGAGCTCTCTGTCTCTGTACCGGTATCTTGGTTCAACAAAATTTGCCGTTGTTTACTCTACATCACGTGTCAAACCACTATCCCGGAACCTCTGTACGGCTTCAACAGAATTTACTGTTGTTTACTTTACATCACGTGATTCGTCAAACTGCTGGGTGAATTGCATTCACTTGTGTGGCCTTGCCGTCTCGGACGAGGATTGAAAGGCACGCATGCATTTGTGAAAAGGAATGGACAAGTGCCGTTTTGTTTTGTTGGCTTTCCGTCCATTCCTTCGTGTTTGTCAGTCAGCCACCTTCAGGTCGTGGTGATTCAAAACACCAATTACTTTCAATATATATCTATATTCAGATACATGGCCATGGCATTGGACAGCGGCCACCTGAGGGCGGTAATATGATCGATCAAAACGCAGCCCCACATCCAACTTCAACTTTGCAGCTTGCTCTCTCTTTATTATTATTCCAAAACCGCCTTGACAGAGTACGAGAGCCGAGTAAAGACAAAGTTATCTCAATCATCAAACTCGCCATCAAGTTCCGAATCTGGTGATCAACATGGATCAAAGCAGTCCGTCCACTGTATGGATCCAATCCGTGATGAGTGTCACTGAAGCCAAAGTGTTTCCCGAAATAATAGGAGAAGAGAGTGAGAAGAGGGAGCCCCTGCGATAACTAAGAATTTTGAATGAGGGTGTATCATGCTGGTACTTGCGAACACGCTACTTGCTGGTTCCATTTGACCTTGCACTTGACGTCATCGAGAAGTTCTTTAACACACAAAGAAAAGAGAGAAAAGGGAGAGAAATGCCATTTGATTTCCGCTTCTGTTGGCTCACTGGTTGGTCTACTACAAGCATTGCATGTACTTCCATATACCCACAGGGAGACCTACCTAGATATGAAGCAGAAGAGGACGAATTAGGACGAAAGGAGACAAGTGAGATGAAACCAAGCAATAAAGGTGGAGAGGTGTAGACTTTTTTTTTTTTTTTTTTTTTTTTTTGAACTCAACTTTATTACGCGCTTCAGCCAAACAGGCAAATTGCGCAGCTACTACAGGGACATAGTAACTACTGTAAGAAGGGACAAGCGCCCTGGAGGTAATGGTGGAAAACCCAAAGGGAAAAACCATGGAGGTAGTAAATGGAAGACCCAGCAGACCAGGACCCCCACCCTAAGGGTGGGGAAAAGGAAGATGTAAAATAAAAGTAGGGACGGCTAGGTGCATGTGCCAGGTCCAGACCCCGTGTGCCATCATGGTCGAGACCCAACCAATCAGTTCAATGAAAGACCGAAACAAAAGTCACAAGTAAAAATAGAAAGATGCCGCTAAGCGGCGGGTGTGGGGGCCGGGACAGCCGGCTTCTTGACGCGGGGCGGCTTCCTCCATCGACGGACTGCACCAGCATGCCCAAAGGCATAGAGGGTGCGCTGGGCCAAAAGGCCCGCCAGCGCCACACCATCCGGATCCTCAAAGGCCACCACCACAGATGAAGTGGAGCCAGGGAGGAGGGTGGAGGGGGCGCGGACCCAGGAAGGAAGGGCCGTCACTTTGAGCGCCCTGTACACCAGGTTCTCACGACCCAGAGCCTCATGGCAGGCCTGGGGAGAATGTGCCCCAGTGTGTGGGGTCACGCCAGTAGCGAGGCCGTTGATGGTCACCCGGGACCACCGAACGTTCGGACGGGAGGAGGGGGAAAGGGGCTGGCCCATCACCGACAAGAAGGGACCTAGCAGAGAAGTGAGGAGGGGCTGGGCAGAGAGGAGGTTAGCCTCCGAGACATCGGGGCCGGCCGTAAGAACCAGGTTCTTCTTCGGTGTCCACCGCGCAGCAGACAGGGAGACCTGGGTCCCGGAACCCAACAGCTCAGAGTTCAAGAATGAAACAATAGCCCCAGGGGGCTTACACACAAATGGAGGGTCGGAAGGGTCCTGCACAGAACCAGGAAATACCACCAGAGAGGGTCTCGCACGCCTCTTGGCAGCAGCAGCATAGGATGAGGGGGGGGAGGGGGCAGGGGCAGCAGGGGTAGTGGGGGCAGGAGGGGGTGCAGGGGAGGGGGCCGGGGCAGAGGGCTTGGCCTTGGCCTTGGGGGCCTTGGCTGGGGCAACCTGGGCCGGGGCCTGGGCAGGTGGGGTGGGAGGGGCCTGGGCAGGGGCCTTACCTTTCTTGGAAGGGCCTGGAACAGGAGCAGGAGGGGGAGCAGCAGAAAGGGGGGGTGCCGGTGTGCCACCAGCAGTGAGCGCATCCAGTGACCTCTTGAAGAGCCGCAGGTCCTGATTGATCAGGAACAGGTCCTCATGGAAGATCTTGGAGAAGCGGGAGAGGGGAGTAGGGAAAGCAGCATGCATGGAATCCACAAAGGCCTGGGAGTGCTGCGCGTAGGAGAGGATGAGGGAGGGGGCCCCATGAACAGGGGCAAAGTCAAGGAAATCGTGGAGGTGGCCATGGAGGGCAGCGACATAAGCATCGTCGTCCCCAGGGAAGGAAGCCTCAGCCTCAACCATCCCATCATAAAGCTGGGTGATGGCAGAGGTGAGAACCTGGGCAGGAGAAGGGGGGGGTGGGGGAGGGGGCTCCGAAAGAGCAGCAAAGCGATTAGACATTGGAGGCAACTTAATCAGCAAACAACACAAAAACCTAAAGGTGATGGTGGTGGTATGTGGTCAAGAAGGGATGTAGACAGAGACGTGACGGAGAGGTTAAGAAAGGAATGGATGGGTAAGCGGCCCGGAATGTGCATGTACTGAAAAGATGATATTTCGAATGTTTGAAACTAAATCATAAGTGCCCTAATTCAGGGCTTGTAACGAAAGAGAGGAATAGTGGGTTTTACCAGGAATGGCGATGGCTGGAGGTTTCATGAGCTCAACGCCCGAGCCATCCTTTACAATACTTCTCTCACACCGGTGGCGCTCGTCCTGAGCGTCTTGGCCTAGTATCTCGTAACGCGCTTGTTTCGCACTACCACGGTGGTGACGAACCGAGTCGTGAAGATACTGATCGAATTTGCTCTCTGTTCTTGCCCTCGTGACAGAAACAGATGAGGGTAGGGACATCTTGGTGCGTGCATACGTCCTTTGAATTATATTACTCAGGGAAAAATTGTGAAAGATTGTCCAGGCGGTTCTGCAAGAGGTTGGATCTACCTCGAGAGGAAGGAAGTAGGGGGGGGGCCTCGGAAACCCGCGGGGCAGACCCTGGACCTCGTTTGTGGACGACCATTTCAAGGATGTGAAAAACTGGTGATGAATGCGCATATGTGTGTATCGCCTCTTTCAATCTATTTAGTGCCGCTTCTCGACATTTTTTTCAAAACTCGATTGATGCCTTCCCCTGAAAAAATCGTGTTTCTGGTCTGCTCGTGGTCGTTCAACGTGGATGGTTCACCAGTTGTGCAATTATTTTTCGCACCTTCCCCGTCAAGGAGTTCTTGACATCGGGCCAACTGGCAAAATGCTTCACACCTCATGAAAATTGGAGATGAGTTTGTCGCTTTCCTGGGCTGCGGCAGCGTACATACAGACATTGAGGTGACAACAGGACGATGTAAATGATGTTCGGGATTGGTCAGAAAATGATCACCTTATTAGTTGTGGGCAGTAAGAGAGTGAGTGTGGGAGAGTGATGGGTTCGTGAGAGATCTGATAAGGATGCGGGGATAGATGGACCCAGTCCGGAAGATGTTCCGTTTGTCCGAGAGTTGAAGGATTTGCCAGCTTGGATCGGATGCAGAAAAGAGCTGAATACACAAACGATAGAAATTGGGACGACCCCGCAAGGACAAGGGATTTCCAGCCAGGCTGGGATTGGGTTCCCTGCAAAGACGGCTGCCGAGCGAGAGCTTCGTTTGCGAGCAAGCTTCTTCGTGGAGAGGTCCCAACAGTCGTGGCGAGGTTCCAACAGTCGTACCAGTCTTGCCACTCACTCCTAATTTTTGTGCGCCTACCACGAATGCGGCCGCATTACAACTAAGCGCCATCGTTCCCTGTGTGGGGACAGACACATCAAATCCTCATCGGTAACCGATGTCCTCAACCACCTCTTCAGATCTCCAATCTCTTTTTCAGACTGCCTTGAGCGAGTATCAGATCAAGGCGGGAACAATCCTCATTGACCATCCCCTCACCGCCAAGCTGAAAACCTGCAGTTCTGCCGACTCCGTTCTCGCCGTACTTCAACAGGAAGCACAAGCTTTCCACAAATTTAGAGGTGACGATGGAAAATTGATCAAATTCCTCAAGGGGACCGTTCACGTCCTGTACACCCTTTCTACCAGCGGAATTCTCGGAGAGGGTATTGGCCTCGTGGGTGCTACTGTGAATAACAAGCTCTACTATAACTCTCGTTCTATAGCCTTTTCCACCTGCAAAAGCCATTTTTGCTGGCATTGGTGTCCTCCTCGCTGTATGTACACCCTTCTTAGCCTCTTCTCATCATTATCATCTAATATCAGTCGTTATCAGGCAATCAAAGACATTAGCGCGAGCTATGATGCACTTGTCGATCTCTTTGAATCCACCGAACTGTTTCTCCGACGGCTTGATATTTACACCAAAATTCCGTCAACGTCAGCAATAAATGAAATAATTGTGAAAATACTGGTCGAGGTTCTGTCTACATTGGCGCTTGCGACGCAACAGGTCAAGGAAGGGAGATTGAGTAAGTGCAGATGGCGAGTTGTGATATAGAACATAAGGATAACTTTGAGTTCGCGCAGAGAAATTTGGAAAGAAGCTGTTAGGAGAAAATGATATCGAGGCGGTGGTACAGAGATTAGACCGACTTACGCATGAGGAAGCACGGACAACCGCTGCGCAGACTCTAGAAGTGGTCTATGGACTTTTCAAGACTATGAAAGTGGTAATGGATGGTACGGAAATTTTCATGAATGAGTGATGACGGCGTACTGAGTAATACTTGGGCATGTAGATGGCAAGGCATCAGTAGAGGGTATGCAGAAGGCACTGAGTATGTTTTCTCTCGCCCTGGTGCACTCGGAAAAGAGATAATAATGAGATTGACAAGTGATGATTCAAGAAATGGCGAATGACATAAACAAGTCGAGACGTGCGTTTTTTTTAGTTCCTGGCACTGGCAGGGCATTATTCCTGAGAGAATGTGATATTTAGGTGAAGAGCTGCAGAAGGATTTCAGAATCTGGCTGTCTCCTCCAGACCCATCGAAAAACCACAACATCGCACGGAAATGTCAGCACGTCGGAAGTGGTTCATGGTTCATCGATGGCAACACTTTTCCAGAATGGAAAGGCACGGGTTCGTTATTGTGGATTCACGGAAAGCGTATGTTTTTCCACTCCCACTCTTTGCATGTATTGCTCCCATTGATATCGATCACCCTGATTCTGTAGCTGGTTCAGGGAAGAGTGTCCTTTGGTGTGCTCATACGTCGCATCGCTATTGACGCGCTGACATGATCCACTAGCTCTGCACTAATTCATGAAATTACCAAAATGCGAGAAGCAGGCCTGGCGTGTCTTGCATACTATTACTTTGATTTCAGGGATACCGCAAAGCAAGATACGCGCGGCTTCCTCACTTCTCTTCTTATCCAGCTCTCTGCTCAGTCTGATTCTTGTTCCCACATCCTTTCTCGCTTATATTCGATTCATGACGCTGGCTCAAAGCAGCCAAGCGACGATTCCCTTGCCGAATCCCTCGAGGACATGCTGACGCTCTCTGGACAAGGCCCAATATACATCATCGCGGATGGGCTTGATGAATGCCCTAGGGGTACTGGGACACCGTCACCACGAGAAAGTGTCCTTGAGATCATGAAGGGACTTGTGAAACTAGGCTACCCTCACATACATATTTCTGTTACGAGTCGCCCCGAGGCAGACATCAAAGATATTCTAAAACCTTTAGCGTCTCATTCTGTGTCTCTCCATGATGAGAGTGGACAAACAGAGGACATCAACTCGTATATCAACTCGTTTATCAATTCGGATACAAAAACACGTCAGTGGCGAAAGGAGGATAAAGAACTGGTGATCAATAAGTTGTGTGAAGAAGCTGATGGAATGTGAGGGATCGGTCGAGATGAACTCTTGCAGGTGCAAGTCACTCACTTGATGGGACAGGTTCCGATGGGTGTATTGCCAATTGGACAAACTCCGTCGTTGTCTTCCAGGACGAATCCGGCGTGCTCTGGAAGAGTTACCTGGGACGCTGGACGAAACATACGAGCGCACGTTACAAGATATCGACGACGAGACTTGGGCATATGCTCATCGTCTGTTGCAATGTGTCACAGTTGCTTCTCGGCCGTTCCGTGTCGAAGAGCTTGCAGAGTTCCTGGCGTTCGATTTCAAAGAAGGGGAAAATGCAAGATTCGAGGCAGATTGGCGGCCTGAGAATGCAGGGGATGCTATTCTCTCTACCTGCTCGAGTTTACTGATGGTCGTAAATGTGGACGGATCCCCGGTTGTTCAATTTTCTCACTTCTCTGTCAAGGAGTTCTTGACATCGGAGCGATTAGCAAGAGGACGTATCTCACGCTACTACATTCCCCTTGAACCCGCGCATCTGATTGTCGCACGAGCCTGCCTTGCGGTTTTACTGCACCTAAATGGGCACATCAACAAACACCCTATTAAACAGTTTCCACTTGCTACTTATGCTGGCAAGCACTGGGTGGATCATGCGAAATTCGAAAATGTGGCGTTATACATGGACGAAGGGATGAAAGAGGTGTTCGACCCAGATGAACCACACTTTGCGATGTGGATTTGGATTAAAAAGATGAAAGGCAAGGAAGGGGCGATTCTGGAAAAGCCTTCTCAGCCAATACAGGGACCATTATTCTTCGCGGCAGAAAGCGACTTCAGTGGGGTGGCGGAATGGCTAATAGGGCTGCGCGCCGTACCTGTAGCTTACGGTATGACGGTGCCGTAGTATGGTGCCGTACCCGTACCGTAGCAGCTCAAGTCAATCATCGAGACGGACGGTTACGGGTACGGAAAACGCCATCCAAACCCGTCAAAAAACGGCCGTAGACGGCATTGACTGAATGAGTTTTAATCTTGTCATTAAGCCACCAAAACTCCCCCACTATAGTATCTTTACCTATTTAGATAGCAGATAAGTGTTAGCTAAATATGGTAAAGATAAGAGATAAGATAAACTAACTAATACTCACTTCAGTTTATGTGGTCAAAACTGAAGTGAACATGTACAGAATAGTGACCTTTTATACTGCTCAGAGGAGCATGACAATAAGTAGAATAAATATAGTTATTTAAATGTGACAAGACAGAAGGAATGTGTTGTGCGTGCAATGTCTCTGAATCATTATCTGACGCACTTTAGATTATCTTATCATGATCATGAGATTGAGTCCACAGGAGCCTGGCTGTCCGGTCCCCGGTTCCTAACAATCCGGTCGCAACCGGCCCATCTCAATATTATGGATTATGGAGCGGAGCAGATTAGATTAGTGGATGGGGCACGATCTCCCTCCGTTGCCTGACAAGAAGCGGCTGCATCTTGCACGCATGCAAGGTGATACTGCACTGGGTCATTGAGCTGTCTATTAGTCTAGATATTTGATTTTTGCCTTATTGTAATTGAATTTTGGTCTGCCAGAGTCCAGTTGGAGGTATGCTCGCATGTACCACACTTGGCTTCAGGAGTTGCCTTGTGCAAGCCCGAATATAGTTTTTGGATGCCCCCTTTTGGGGCATGTTTTGGTATTGTTTCTCTGATGTCTCTTTTGTGATAATTTACCTACAATTCCATTTATTGAGGAATGTCATGTTCCAGTATGCCCTGTTTACACTACTCATGCTCACAGAAGCAAATGAAATGCTTGAAGTCCCTCTATGAGTTTCAGATTATGGCTGGTAAAGTTGATTGTTGGGTATTGTACTCATAAACTACATAAAAAGGTGTAGAATAGCCCCAAGAATACGCCTATTTGTTGCTTTATTGCTCTAAGCTTCTTGTTCATGCTATCCTGCTCAACTTAATTTTCTCTAGTAATACCGTCTACTACCGTATACCGTAAAACGGCCGTACCGTACCCGTACCGTACCGTCAGCGATCCAGTGAGTGCAGAAAACGGTAGGTGTACGGGTCAGCCGTACCCGTCCCTCACCGTCAAATAGACGGCCGTCACCGTCAAACGGACGGCGCGCAGCCCTAATGGCTAATCACTATGCGGTCACAGGATGTAAATTCCATGAATGGTGGAGACCCGAATTCTGCCCCGTTATATATTGCATCTATGGGGAATTGCGTCAATGTGGCAAAGGTGCTGCTCAAGTATGGAGCGGATGTCAATGTACGGAGCATGGTGAGGTGGACTCCGTTGCACGAGACAGTGTAAGGATGGCTCGGGCGTTGGACGCGAAACCTCCGGTCATCACCACTTCTGGCAGGACCCGTTTGCTCTCATTCTTCCATACTATACTGTCAATAAATTTTCTAACATTTGCCTGACTTTAGTTTCGGACAGACTCTGACACCGGTGCAAAGCGTGATTGATCTATGGTACAAGTAATTTTACTTAGCATATTACAGGGATTGTGCGCGTTCCGGGCCGCCTGCCTATTCTTTTCCGTACACCCAGCTACCCGGTTTCTCCCTTACTCCCTTTTACTTATTCCACTTTCGTTCACCCCACATGGCTTCACCTCTGTTTATTTTCAAAAACATTCCTTCAGCTAGGTCTCTCCACAAGTATATAAAGGTACATACAATGCTTGTAGTAGACCAGCCAGTGAACAAGCAACCTAGGAATCTCTCTCTCTCTCTCTTTTCTCTTCTGTGTGCTAAAGAACCTCAACATCGTCCAGCGCAAGGTCAAACGGAACCAGCAAGCACGTATTTGCAAGTTCAAAAAGTACAACGACATCTCTCCTTCGACATCAAAGTTATCCTGGGTTTCTTCCTTCCTCCTCTCTCCTCTGTCTCTCTCTCTCCTCTCGGGAAACGCGCTTTGCCTCTTACTCACCGCGGACCACGTCCGTACAAATTGGCTGCCCCAGTGAGGCAAGTTCTTAGTTTCCCCTTGACCACCCCTCCTCTTTGCTCTTGAGTCGCACCTGCGACTTGTCTATGCACCGACAAAACATCATACCGCCCAGAATACCATCAACAAGAGTTACTAGAAAAGCTTTGACATCTTCTAGAGCTTCGGCAGTCTCGTCAGAACAATCTAGACCCCCATCTCCTGCACAATCGACATCATCTGATAACACAGCTCGCCCCGATCTAGTTTCACCGCCCTCCATCCTTCAAGCCACTTCAGAAGCGAGCATAGCCCCTAGCTATTCTGTTCCTTTCTCCGCCTTAGTCTCCAACGCAATCAATCAGCTTTCTTCCCGATCTCCTCTAGTCCCACTCCATCTACAGTCCCCACCTCCGCGTCGCTTCTGCACTAGCTTCTAGGATCCCTAGCCCGTCGTTCCAAGAAACGCTTCCAGCCACCTCGACATTCCCCCTCCCATCCGACACTACGGCATTCAAGCTAAGGCCAGCCTCCTTCCTCGATTCACCCACTACCCCGTCAGGATTCGAACCATCCTCACCGCCATCACCCTTATTCAAAGACGATCTTCGCTTCCAGTACAGCCCCCAGTCCCTTTCAATCAGAACACTACAGCACCGCCCCTTGCACAAACCATGTCATCGAAAATTGCTGTCCTCGGTCTTGCAGGAATGCCACCCCCTCGATCTAACAAGGCACCCTTCTTTGGCGACCAACCGGGTGACCACATCGAGAACTTCCTCAGAGAGTACGAAAACCTGGCTAGCGCGGCGGGACTCACAAATCAGCAAATGGTAGAACAAGTCCTCAGATATGTCCCACCTGAGCAAGGCGACCTCTGGCAGTTCTTAGACGGCTACAGTGTCAAGGACTGGGTTATTTTCAGAAAGTCTCTTGAGAAGGTCTACACTGAAGCATCCCTTAAAAATCGGTACTCCAAACAACGTCTTCGGGACTTAGTCAAATTATCTTCTAGAAAGCGAATGGCTGATGAAGGCGATGTCAGAACATATTACAAAAGGTTCCTACTGTTTGCTCAACCGCTGATCAGCTCACGCCGCCTCACCGATGAAGAAGCGACAATGCCTTCTGGAAGGGATTTCATCCAGACGACCGACGATGTTTGTATCACCGACTCATTAGCGACCACCCCCGACACCCCAAAGGAGAGCCCTTCAACTATGAAGATGTGCTTGAAGTAGCCTGCGCCGAATTCGCGAGTGGACAATTCAACGCATTCAGCTCTGAAGATGAATGGGACACTACTCCTCCTGAAGACAACATCAAATCTGATCCAGTTCTCCAGCAGTGGTTCGGCCAAGAAGCACGAGACTTGAGGATGAATGACCGAGACCGCATCCCCTCCAATCATAGATCCCGAGACAACAGGCCACGACAGGAAGTCTACCGCGCCGCCGCAGAACGTTCGAATCAGGAGGATCGCCACCAGCCTTCGCGCAACCAGGAGGACCAGGAGATCGAAGAGCTCTCAAAGAAGATCCATGCCCTATCCCCTAGCGATCCAGCCTACGCCGGGCTGTACTTACGATTCCAGCACCGATACCCTGCCCTCGTCCAGTCACTCCCTAAGCCCAACTTCGGTCACCAATCCATGTTTTATCAAGCACCTGTGGCACCCCTTCGTATCATCAAGCACCTGTGGCAACTCCCTCATACCATCAAGCACCTGTGACGACTCCTTCATACCATCAGCCACCACCTGTTCAGTCAGCTCCTCCTACCATCCCTCCCAATCTAAGTGCTGCAAAGGCCATATTCTTCCGTCGCCGTGCTGATCCCACAGAAGGATGCGCATTCTGCGCCAAGACTGGACATCGCATTAGGCAGTGCAAAACCACTGAAGAATATATCGATTCTGGTCGAGCTTCAATAGTCAACAATCGCATCAGCTTGCCCAACGGACAACCAATCCCGATGAATGGCGCGAATCAAGGACTGCAGGCCAGCATAGACGAGTGGTTAGCCAACCATAGCAACCCCTCCACCACAGCCTTTTCACGCGACACTCCCCCTCACCAAACACTGGTCATTCAGACCTTCAGAATTCAACCCACGACAGCAGCTCATATTGAGGAAGTCACAGAACCCGACCATAGCCCTTTGGAGTCAGAAGACGACAGTGATGAAGATGGTATGGATATTTTTCAAGTATTCGCCACTGAAAGGAAGAAGAGACAAGCCAAGGCCTCAAAGATGCAAGAACTAACCCCAGCAGCCACGACAAAGTTAGAAAAACCAATCACACCAGCCCCACCCAAAATCACGACTCCTGACCAGCCGTTCCCACTGCTTCCGTGACTCCAGCTAACACAGGTATAAACCCTAGTGCCGCCCCATATGCCGGTCCTATAGTCCCACGAACTGCCCCTCAATACCGATATCAGTCTTCCCTGGAGGATCAGCATCTAGTAGAAGAACTCTTTGCTTGGCTTATGACAGGGAAGCTTGCCCTCACAACACCGGCCCACATCCTTGCTGCTAGCGCTGTCATTCGAAAGAAATGGTTGAGAAGCTTCGCACTCGACGCGTTGAGACTAACTGGATAGAAGAAACCCTGGACTCAGCACAGGAAGTATCAGTCCCGATTCCAGAACTCACCACACGCCGCACACCCGAATTCTCACTGCCCCTTAGAGAAGTGGACGTCTTAGTCAATGGCACTGCTCCAGAAGCTGGCATATTGGACCAAGGATCACAAATAGTTGTTATACGGAAGGACTTGGCTCAGGAAGCAGGCGTACACATCAACACACACAATCGGCTCAATATGGAAGGCGCAAATGGAAGTCTGAGCGAAACCTTAGGCTGTGCTGAAAACTTGGCTATGCGGATCGGTAATGTTTCCTTCAAAATTCATGCGCACGTAGTGGAACACGCCCCTTTTCGCCTCCTGCTTGGCCGACCCTTCCACCACCTCCTTCTGTGCCGCCTTGAAGATCATCCAGACGGACGCGTAGAAATCCGCATTCATGACCCCTACAATCCAAAAAGAGTTGAAACCATCATTTCTCGTGCACGCAAGGCCCAGGATGGCTTCTCCAGGACACTCGCTCTGGCTGTTCAGGCTTCCCCTCCCCGCATCGAAGCTCTCCATCTCCATCACATCGCTACTTTCACCCCTGACGATTCCGGCCCCACAGTTTCAACACTAGCCTACAAGAAAGTTGCGAAGAAGGTCCGACCGGTTCCCACATCCTTGCCTGAAGACTTCCGCACCATTCGCCGCGTTCCTTCCGATCCATTACTCTCCCTTCCTTCCCTTCCGATACAACCTCCGAAATTCACCTCCGGCATCCGCCTGACACAAGAACGTCTTGACTCTTTAGAACTCAATCGCTACCAGTTCCTTTGGCCGGAAGAGCTGAAACTATTGCAACACATCCTCAAAATCAATGAACTCGGGCTAGCCTGGACCGAGGACGAAAAAGGGAGATTTCGCGAAGACTACTTTACTCCAGTTAAGATCCCTGTTATCGAGCACATTCCTTGGGTGCACCGCAACATCCCTATTCCTTCCGGCATCATCGAAGAAGTCATCCAGATATTCAAAGACAAATTCGCAGCTGGAGTTTACGAACATTCCGACGCGTCATACAGATCCAGATGGTTTTGCGTCAAAAAGAAAAGCGGGGCCCTTCGGCTAGTACATGACCTTCAACCCCTCAACGCAGTCACTATTCGCAACTCGGGAGTTCCACCTCTAGCTGACCAGTTGATAGAAGCTATGGCTGGAAGGTCTTGCTATACCATGCTTGATCTCTTTGTTGGCTACGATCACCGAACATTGGACGTCTCTTCGCGCGACCTCACCACCATCCAGTCACCAATCGGCGCCGTCCGTCTTACTTGTCTTCCTCAGGGCTGGACCAATGCGATCGCCATATTCCACGAAGATGTCAAATTCCTCCTCGAGCCCGAAATTCCCAACGTTGCCTGGCCCTTCATGGATGATTGCAGCATCAAAGGACCGCCCACCCGTTATGAAACCCTCGACAACAACTACGAGACGATGCCCGGAAATGACGGGATACGAAGGTTCATTTGGGAACACCTCAATGACGTGCACCGCATCCTTCATCGCCTTCGCCGCGCAGGCTCAACTGTTTCGGCTCAAAAGCTTTTTATTGCCGTTCCGGAAGTCGTCATCTTAGGTCACAAATGCACTTATGAAGGCCGTGTTCCAGACGACTCCAAAATTGCCAAGATCCGCGATTGGCCACCATGCAAATGCACCACTGATGTTCGGCCTTCTTAGGTATCGCCGGTTACATGCGAGTCTGGATCAAGAACTACTCCTCCATCGCAAGACCCCTAGTCGACCTTACGCGCAAAGGACAAGCTTTCTCATGGGACGAACAACATGCTCAAGCCATGCAAACTCTCAAGGACGCAATCATCCATTCCCCGGCCCTCATCTCTATTGATTACTCTTCTGATCACAATGTTTACCTTGCTATTGACTCATCTTGGCGTGGTGTAGGCTGGATTCTCTCTCAGGACTGTACTGACGGCAAGCGTCGCCCTGCTCGGTTTGGCTCTATTTCGTGGAACGAACGGGAATCTCGGTACTCTCAAGCGAAGCTCGAACTATATGGGCTTTTCCGAACCCTTCGCGCCCTTCGCCTTTATCTCGTCGGCATTCGAAATCTGGTAGTAGAAATGGATGCTCAATTCATCAAAGGTATGATTGCCAACCCCGACATTCAACCCAACGCCGCCATCAACAGGTGGATCGCCGCCATCCTCCTCTTCAACTTCAAATTAGTCCATGTCCCGGCTCAGAAACACCGCGGTCCCGATGGCTTATCAAGACGCGAACCGGCAGAAGGAGAAGACGTAGAAGAAGAAGACCCTGAAGATTGGATCGACAACACACTCTGTCTTGGTATCTGGATGACCACTTGGGCTAATAGACTGCAGACTCGTCTAGGCAATCCCCCAACCTTGGTACTCAATGCAAGCGCACGCTCTCCCATTCCATCTCCCGACATTCCTACTTCTGTTCAATCCCTAGATGCCGACGCCGATATGCTTCGGATTCAACAATACTTGGCAACCTTCAAGCTACCAGATGGACTCGATAATCGTAATTCCGAGAAGCTTTTGAAGAAGACACGCAAGTTCTTTCTGCTCGACGGACGACTCTGGCGACACAATAGTCTTGGACGCCATCAACTCTACATCCCCCCTTCACAACGCCTCTCAATCGTTCGTGCAGCACATGACGACTTAGGACACAAGGGTATTTATTCAACAAGACGATTCCTCACTGACCGCTTCTGGTGGCCCTCTCTCGATACCGATGTCAAATGGTTCATCAAGACATGTCATGACTGCCAGCTCCGTCAAGAAACTAAAGTCCGAATCCCTCCCACCGTCGCGCCTCCAGCTCCACTCTTCCGAAAGGCGTACATCAACACCATGCATATGCCTTCCGCCAGCGGATTCCATTACATCGTTCAGGCTCGTTGCTCACTCACTGCTTGGCCGGAATGGCACGCTCTCCGGACCGAGACAGGTCGCACCCTTGGCAGTTTCATATTCGAAGACATCCTGTGCCGATGGGGCGCTGTCGAAGAAATCGTTACCGACAATGGCACACCTTTTGTCGCGGCATTAGACTGGCTGGCTAGCAAGTTTGGTATCAAGCACATCAGAATTTCGGCTTACAACTCTCGCGCCAACGGTATCGTCGAACGACAACATCGCACTATCCGGGAGTCAATCGTCAAAACATGCAAAGGCGACATCTCCAAGTGGCCAATAGTGGCGCCGCACGTTTTCTGGGCAGACAGAGCAACTATCCGCAAATCCACCAGATTCTCCCCGTTTTATATGGCTCATGGAGTGGAACCCCTTCTCCCTTTCGATATCATCCTCGCAACCTTCCTCGTCCCCGATCTCACTCACCCCATGGCAACTTCCGACCTTATCTCAATCCGCGCACGACAGCTCCAGTCCCGAGAAGAAGACCTCGCCAGTATACGAACCAACATCCTTAAAAGTCGTTTTGCGTCCGCTAGAGAGTTCGAGCGCCAGCACGCTCACACCATCAAGACCGTCTCCTTTAGTCCAGGAGATTTGGTCTTGGTTCAAAACTCAGCGGGCGCAAACGATTTTTCGCACAAACACAAGCCTCGTTACTTTGGGCCGATGGTCGTGGTTCATGGGTCTCGCAACGGAGCCTTTCGTCTAGCAGAACTTGATGGTGCTATTTCAAGACTTCGCTACGCTGCCTTTCGTCTTGTTCCATATCATTCTCGGTCGCACTCTAACATTCCACTTGATGACCTCCTCAGCCCAGAGGACCTCGCAGCATTCGAAGAAGACTCCACTTTCGATGATAAAGAAGCTTGACCGGGGACGGTCAAAATTTGAACCCCCCGGGAGATGTAAGGATGGCTCGGGCGTTGGACGCGAAACCTCCAGTCATCACCACTTCTGGCAGGACCCGTTTGCTCTCATTCTTCCATACTATACTGTCAATAAATTTTCTAACATTTGCCTGACTTTAGTTTCGGACAGACTCTGACACCGGTGCAAAGCGTGATTGATCTATGGTACAAGTAATTTTACTTAGCATATTACAGGGATTGTGCGCGTTCCGGGCCGCCTGCCTATTCTTTTCCGTACACCCGGCTACCCGGTTTCTCCCTTACTCCCTTTTACTTATTCCACTTTCGTTCACCCCACATGGCTTCACCTCTGTTTATTTTCAAAAACATTCCTTCAGCTAGGTCTCTCCACAAGTATATAAAGGTACATACAATGCTTGTAGTAGACCAGCCAGTGAACAAGCAACCTAGGAATCTCTCTCTCTCTCTCTTTTCTCTTCTGTGTGCTAAAGAACCTCAACATCGTCCAGCGCAAGGTCAAACGGAACCAGCAAGCACGTATTTGCAAGTTCAAAAAGTACAACGACATCTCTCCTTCGACATCAAAGTTATCCTGGGTTTCTTCCTTCCTCCTCTCTCCTCTGTCTCTCTCTCTCCTCTCGGGAAACGCGCTTTGCCTCTTACTCACCGCAGACCACGTCCGTACAACAGCAAGCAAAGGACATTTGGAAATTTCACAATTACTCATCGAATCTGGCGCGGATGTCAATGCCAAGAGTGTCGGGGGAAGCACTCCAGTGTTGCTGGCATCTGCAGGAGGGCACAAGGATATCGTACAACTACTACTGGAGCACGGCGCAGACACGAATGCCTGGTATGGAGACAAGTCGGTCCTTTATTGGACTTTGGAGAGAGGCCATTTGAAAGTCGCGCAGCTTCTGTTCAAGCACAGTGCGGATGTAAACGCTCGGAATCAGAAAGGGCAGACTCTACTGGATGTTGCATCACAACATGGAGATCTGGATGTTTCACGGAGACTGCTGGAACGCGGTGCGGATATAAATGCACGGAATAATCAGGGTAAGACACCTTTCGAAGTGGCGTCATCGAAGGGACAAAGGGAAATAGCAGAACTGTTGTTGTAGCACGGCGCCGAGGAGCATAAGGTGTAGCCATACGTTGATCTGTGATTCTCTTGTAATGGTCCTCTTCTATGTCCAACGTAGGTGCTTTGCATGATACGGTATACAGATATGGTGGATTACAGCCCACAAATGAGCCAGAGGAGCACACAAGGGCACCACACTCGTCGTCTGTTCTAGCCTCGGGCTATAACAAGTTAATTTAGTCCCTATGTCGCAAAATTCTATTGCATTTAGCCTCACAATGGGGAGATTTCGAGGTCGTATAGCAGTTGTTGAGCCAAATGTAGATGCAAACGCCATCTTAAGTAGTCTCGAGTGTCGAAGATCGAGCAACTTAAAATGGAGCGTGGCGCCAGGAGGGTATAGGATGGAGACGTAATTGGATCCTTTCATTGAGTGTGTGCCTTGTGTTTTTTACGGATTACTGTACTAAAGAATATACGAGTAACTAAGAGGTTTTATGCCGAAGGCCGAATAGAGCCAGAGGCAAATTTATGTTGATCGTCATCTACTATGTGCCCAGATTGATAGTCTCCTAAGTGGGTGCGGGCGATTAAATTGTCGGGAGTGCTGGGGTTTCATTACGTTTAAAAAAAAAAGCGGCGCGCTCAACACTAGTGCTCACAGCGGGGTAGAATATCTGCAGCTCAGCCAAGTCGACGACCGGTGGATGATGGATGATGAGAACGTGAACGCTTGCGAAGTCACGTGCACAGGGCGGGTGGGTGTCTCGCAGGGCCTGCAGTCGTCGCACCCGTCTACCAACAACTATGATGATGATATGGACCCCGCTGCACGAGACTGCAGATAAAGGACATTTGAAACTTCCGCAGTTACTCATCGGATCTAGCGTGGATGTCAATGCCAGGTGTCTCATGGACAGGACACCATCGTTTTAAGAAGGACATAAGGACGTCGCACAGCTACTCCTCGAGCGCGGCGCCGAAACAAATGCCTGGTACGATGACAAGACAGCACTTTATTGGGCATTGGAGGAAGGGCATTTGGAAGTCACGCAACTTCTATTCAAGCATGATGCATATGTCAACGCTCGGAACGTCGACGGCCAGACTCTACTGCATGTTGCATCACAACAATGATATCTAGATGTTGTACGGCGACTACTGGAACGCGATGTGGATATAGATGCGCAGAATAATCAGGGAGAGACACCTTTCCAAGTGGCATCTGGAAGAGGAAATTGCGAAATGGCAGAACTGTTGTTGAAGCCTGGCACCAAGGAGTGTAAGGCAGACACAATTATCATTATCTATGGGCTATCGCAGTTGAAGCAATAAGTGCCCCATCATTCGTTCGATGCAAGTGCATTACATGGCATGATATGCTGTCGGTGAGGGATCGAGGCGAAACAAGAGTGGTTGATGGTGATATTTCTTTCCTTTCTACGTGGGTTATGATGATTTCATGGACTTACACGAGAAGGGAAACGCTTGGGTTTTTTGATTATTGTGATGATAGTAAATAATAGAAATGGGAACGAAGAGAGACGTTTTGGATTATGGCAATGTCGAGGGTCCTGAATTACAGATGGGTACTGGGTTGAGAGTCAAATCCGAGCCGTCTGTTGTTTAGTATTGGATTTGTCCTTAGTTTAGCGAGGGACCGCGCCGGGTCCAAGCTATCACCTAAAACCCCGTCCAGTCCAAGTGAGGCTCTTGATGATATTCTTCAATCAACGTTCCCGTTGGAAAAGACTTGAACACGCGATCGGTGTCCTAGAGGAGCATCCTTAAGGAGGGCAGTGCCGCCGAGATAGGGAGACCTGCATTCAGTTTTCGCAACCTGGTCTATGCAGGAAAATGCGCCAGTGTGTTATGTTAAAGGAAATGCATACAGAGATCGGAACGAGGTTATGGAACGGAGTTAATCAAAGAGAGCCTACATAGTAGCTGCCATTCTACTCAGCTGCAGCTGTGACTAGCACAGTTTCGCCTATTGTTGTTGCTGGTGGTTCACTTGCGCGTCTATCTCCTATATCCGGTCGCACCTCAAGGCTATGATATCGTCGTGCGGTATCTATTGTGATGCTTGCGATCAAACCCATTCTATTCAACACCCATGTCTTCCAACACCTCTTCCGATTCTGTTCTCAGGTCTCTCTTTGAAACCGCATTGAACGAGTTTGAGAAACGAGCAAACACATCTCTCCTCCAACATCAGCTCGCGATCAAACTTATCTATTGTCAGGACGCCGATTCCGTCATTTCCATACTCCAACAGGAGGCAAATAAGTTTAATAAATTTAGAGGGGAAGATGGAAATGTGATGAAGTGGATCAAGCGCACCGTTCATGTTCTTTATTCCCTCTCCACGAGCGGCGTCCTCGGAAATAGTCTTGGGCTAGTATGTCGTAATGCGCTTGTTTCTCATGCCATGCGCTGCTGCGAACTAACCTAACACTTTTCTTCCAGTCCTTCCCACCCGCAAATGCAATCTTCGCTGGAATCGGTATCTTACTTGGGGTTTGTGTAATTCTCTCAGCTGCCTTGAGCAAGTCTCTTTGACACCCGTGATTACTAGGCAATCAAGGACGTCAGCTCGAGCTACGATGCGCTTGTGGATCTTTTCGAGTCTATGGAAAACTTCCTCAGACGTCTTGACATTTATACGAAGATTCCATCTACGACAGCAATGACGGCGATAGTCGTGAAAATCCTTATCGAATTCCTGTCCACCCTTGCCCTCGCTACGGAACAGGTCAAGCAGGGGCGCCTCCGTGAGTTTCTCACATTGTGGGGACACAGGGGCTTTTGTTGAATCTCACGCAGGAGCATTCGGAAAGAAGCTTTTAGGAGAGAATGATGTTGGAGCTGTTCTACAGAGGTTGGATCGACTTACGCAGGAAGAAGCTCGGACAACGGCGGCGCAGACTTTGGAGGTTGTTTATGGTCTTGTGAAGAATATGAAAGTGGTCATGGACGGTACCGAAAAGTTCGAAATGATCACTCAGACTGAGCTGAATATCTACCCTTTTCAGACGGAAAAGCATCAACAGACGAGGTTCATCAAACTCTTGGTAGTTCTCGCTTACTCTATAATCGAGCGAAGCTGACTGTTGGTTAAAGTGGTGATGCAGCAAGTCGCCAATGAGATGGATAAGTCAAGACGTGTGTCCTCTTCGTACTCGGTCATGTCTCGTTGTAGAGACTAAGAATTTTGCGCAGGTGAGCAGTTACAAGAGACCTTCCGAAGATGGCTCTCTCCTCCAGACCCATCGAAAAACCATAACATCGCGCGGAAGTCTCACCACGTCGGAACTGCTACATGGTTCATCGATGGCAACACTTTTCCAGAATGGAGAGCCACGGGTTCGTTATTGTGGGTTCACGGGAAGCGTACGTTTATCCACTCCCACTGTTTGCATGTGTTGATATGAATCACCCTGATTATGTAGCTGGTTCAGGGAAGAGTGTCCTTTGGTGTGCTCCTACCCAATCTCGTCGTTGCCTCTCTATTGACGCGCTGACATGATCCACTAGCTCTGCCCTAATTCATGAAATTACCAAAATGCAAGAGGCAGGCCTGGCGTGTCTTGCATACTATTACTTTGATTTCAGGGATACCGCAAAGCAAGATACGCGCGGCTTCCTCACTTCTCTTCTTACTCAACTCTCTGCTCAATCTGATTCTTACTCCTACTTCCTTTCTCGCTTATACTCGATGCATGGCGCTGGCTCAAAACAACCAAATGACGATGTCCTCGTTGCATGCCTCCAGGACATGCTCGCGCTCTCTGGACAAGGCCCAATATATATTGTCGCGGATGCACTCGACGAATGTCCTAGGGGTACTGGGACACCGTCACCACGAGAAAGTGTTCTTGAAATCGTAAAGGAAATTTTCAAGTTAGGCTACCCTCACGTACACATTTGCGTCACGAGTCGTCCCGAGATAGATATCGAAGGTATACTTGAACCTTTAGCGTCTCATTCGGTGTCTCTCCACGATGAGATCGGACAAATGGACGATATCAATAACTATATCAACTCGTTCATCAACTCAGATACAAAAACACGTCAGTGGAGAAAGAAGGATAAAGAACTGGTGATCAATAAGTTGTGTGAAGAAGCTGATGGAATGTGAGGCATTGTTTGACGTGATGTTTTCCACAACCTATTCACGTGATGGTTCAGGTTCCGATGGGTGTATTGCCAACTGGACAAATTGCGTCGGTGTCTTCCAGGACGTATTCGGCGTGCACTCGAAGAGTTACCTGGGACGCTGGATGAGACATACGAACGGACTTTACAAGATATTGACGACGAAAATTGGGCATATGCTCATCGTCTGTTGCAATGCGTCACAGTTGCTTCTCGGCCACTCCGTGTCGAAGAGCTCGCAGAGTTCCTCGCGTTTGATTTCAACGACGAAGAAATTCCGATATTCGAGGCAGATTGGCGGCCTGAAAATGCAGGGGATGCTGTGCTCTCTACCTGCTCCAGTTTACTCGCCGTCATCAACGCGGATGGTTCTCAGGTTGTGCAATTTTCTCACTTCTCTGTCAAAGAGTTCTTGACGTCGGAGCGATTAGCAAAAGGACGTATCTCACGCTACTACATTCCCCTTGAATCCGCGCATCTGATTGTCACACAAGCCTGCCTCGCGGTTTTACTGCAGCTTGGCGATCACATCAACAAACACCCTATTAACCACTTTCCACTTGCTGGTTATGCTGCCAAGCATTGGGTGGACCATGCGAAATTTGGGAATGTTTCATCACGTACAGATAATGTGATGAAACGGCTGTTCGACCCGGATGGACCACACTTTGCATTGTGGATTTGGGTCAAAAGTATGGAAAGAAACGAGAGTGCGACACTGGAAGGGGCTGCCCCTCGGCCGAAAGGAACAGCTTTATTCTATGCCGCTGAAAGCGATCTTGGGGGCGTTTCGGAATGGCTAATCACCATGCGATCACAGGATGTGAATTTGCGGAATGACGGAGACTTTAATTCGCTCCCATTATATGTTGCGTCCATGCGGGGTTCCGTCAATGTGGCGAAGGTGCTGCTGAAGTATGGCGCAGATGTCAACGGGCAGGGTAGTTCGGCGTGGACTCCGTTGCATGAGGCAGCGAACACAGGATATTTGGAAATTTCACGGATGCTCATCGAATCTGGCGCGGATGTGAATGCAAGGAGTTCCACAGGTAGGACACCATTGTTGTCGGCATCAGAAGAAGGATACAAGGACATCGTACGGCTACTACTGGATCATGGAGCAGACGCAAATGCCTGGAATGCTAACGTCGAGACTCCATTTGGTCAAGCACTGAAGAAAGGAGATCAAGAAATCATTAGACTTCTACTCGAGCATGGCGCAGATGTCAACGCTCGCAATAGAGACGGCCAGACTCTCCTACACCTAGCGTCACGAAATAAAAATCAAGATATTATACGGGGACTACTAGAGCATGGTGCGGATATAAATGCGCAGAATAAACGGGGAGAGACGGCTTTCCAGGTGGCATCCAGAGAAGGACACGATGAAGTAGTAGAACTATTGTTGGAACATGGTGCAGAGGGAGCTCCGCAACTGGTGACTCTCCACGATGACTTGCAGTTGACGACGTAAGCGTCCTATCTTTCTAGAGATGTAGGTTCTTTCCAACACACGATTTCTGTTGCAGACGGTAGTTGTTAAGTTCTATGTTTTCGAGCCATCAATGCGACGCAAACACTTCGTTCAGTTGTGGAGGTGGAGCCTGTATTTGTTATCTGTTTTCTTTCTCCGATGGATATCATTGCCCTCGAGTGAAGGAAGGTTTATGCATCGAGTTGTACCGGAAGGGACATGCCTTTATGTTTGGTTGGTTGCAATGAAGTTATTTCTGCACGAACACCAAGAGACCCTTTTGGAATATCAGAGTCTGTCTGAAACTAAAGATGAATTAATGTCAAGGCTAGAAAGAGCAATCTTATGCGTCCTAAGTTTGTATTTCACACTGAGACTATTCCTTTTTTCTCAGACTTGTTCCTCATTAGACCGCCCGAGGGAGCCGGTCACCGTCCAGTCCACCCAAGCAATATGTTGTGATTGGAGGTGACTCGGCCAGTGGAGGACTGGCGATTGCGTTACTTGATCCGTGACTCCGGACTTCCAGCTCCAGCCGGGGCGGTTCTCGTCTCACCGTGGTACGACCTGCTTCACTCATTCCCAAGCGTCCTCCTCAATACAGAAACGGTATATATCCCAGTCCACCACCTCCCCCTTACTTACCTATTTTTGTTTTTGTTTTTTTTTTGGGACAGGACGTCATTCCCGAGACAGGCCTTACAAGCTCGGTTTGGCCACCCCCACCCGACGACGTGCGCCGCAAAGTGTACGACCTGCTGCGCAGCAACGCCGTGCGTGACGCGAATCAGCCGTCGTCCACTCGAAATCCCCGTCCGATGCGAGCACTACTGGCCAGCCTGATGATGACAACATACAGGAATTGATACCTCATTCGGCGATGGTGTCTACAGCGGTCGAGGCTGACGAAACCGTGGTGCCGTTTCATGTCCGATCTAGATATGCGGGTGCGATGTTGAACCACGTGATGTTGATTCATGATTTTCCTCCCTTGATAGTTACAATCGACGTAGCTGTTACGTCTCTAACAATCAACAATCAAGTCGTTCTTTTTCTCACAATTGTGAATTTGCGACCTTTCGCTTTAAAGACACTCGAACGACACGCCCTGGCTTATACAATGCAGTAAAACACGGCATGTCATGCTCAATATGAGCGTTGCTAGAGTTTAATTTATCCAATGGGTTCACCCCTCTATTCTTGAGGTGTGTGCTTTTGCTTTCCGCTCCCTTATATTGTTCATCTTCTGGTTGACCACATTGACCGGGGCCAGGCTTCTCAAGCTGACCGGGACCGGCATCCTTCTTTCAGACCATGGGTGTCTGGCCCGCGCACTGGCAGCAAATACTTAAAAGCGAAGAATTGAATCGAAATTGTCTTGTACCAGCTGACTTGTGGAGCCTGAGTGCAGCGTCCCTGGCGTGTTGACCCAGCCAAAAACAGATGTCAGGAAACCCTTCCCCCCCCCCCCCCTCCCGATCTTGTTGACTTGGATAAACTACTAAAGTAGTGCCCGCCTCTGCCATACTTACGCAGCAGCAAAGGCATCCAGGGCACCATTAACCCCCACCTCAATACCCATTAGGTCGAGATTGAGCCTTGTTAGCAGTCCGTGAGCGGCACGTTGAAATTAGTAACCTCAGATCCAATGATAGTAACTCCATGCTCTTGCAATTGCACGGTCCTGGGCCAAGGTGCCGGACACGGTAATTTTGTACCAATCGAAAAGATTCGGTCCAGGGTCAACTCCTTATCACTCTAACTCGTACGCTTCAGATCCATGAGGCCACAGCCACAATACCTTTTCTTGATATTCAATATTCGGATTACAGTGTTAGTGTTGTAAAGATAGCTTGAGCTCTGGGCCTGGGGCCTAAACCTTCCGGCCCATCTAACCTTGTCACGCTTTCAACCACCGTCACCACTTCTCGCTGGACCTGTTTGCGCTCTCTTTCATGATAACAAAAATTATGGCATTAATCTGACTTTTAGTTTTTGACAGACTCTGATACAGTACAATTGCGATTGATGCATGGCACGAGCGATTTACTAGGCATCTTACAAGTTAGTATTCGGAATGTGCGCGTTCCGGGCTGTTTGCCCGTTCGGCCCTCCAGAAAGCCTCTCGTGTGATCTTTAAGTTTCTCTTAAGTCGTTCTCAGTGTCTTAGCGTTACTCGAATTTCCTGCGTTTTGACTGATTCTATTCTAGTTTTTCTAAGTCTACGTATTCCCCTTGGGACGACACTCGTAATCTCACAGTGCTGACTACAACATCATATCAGAGTATGTGGGAACATAATACCAGAAGAATCACAATATTGAAGCGACGTTGACAATCTACATTAACTCGACATTTCTGCCTTTTTTTGGCTTGACCTGAGTATGTACTCAATTGACGCCATGGTGTGATAGTAAGTCCGCGGTCTCGCGGTGTCCAACTGCCAACGCCACCTGGATTGGGGTCTCATCTTCGCTGTCTTTCAGGTCTGCTTTCGCACCGTGCTCGAGCAGCACGCGTACAACCTCGAGCGCCCCAAAGCTTGCTGCGAGATGTAACGGGGTTTCAAGTTTCCTATCCTGGGCATTCACGTCTGCGCCGCGCTCCAATAAAAGCCGTACCATGTTCGGGTAATTATTATTTGATGCCCCATGCAATGGGGTCAAGCCATCGTCATTTCGGGCATCGATATGTGCATTGCACTCCAGTAACATCTGAACAATGACGAGCTCTCCACTGTTTACCGCCACATGCAGTGGTGTGTAGTCCTTGTCATCAAGGGTGTTCACATCCATTCCATGGTCGAGTAGCCACCGGACAGTGTCTAAACGCCCATCTAACGATGCTGCATGTAGAAGAGTGAAGTTTTCGACGCCTCGAATATCAATGTCAGCACGTATTGATACAGTAATTCTGCAATTTCGATGTGTTGCCATTGGATGGCTGCTACCAACGGAGTCCTGTGATGGCCACACCTAGCATTCACGTGCTCCAGGTGCTTGAGTATGAGGCGCTCTGACAAGTCACGGAATCCATACAGTGCCGAAAAGTATAAGGGAACTATTCCAGGTTCGGACAGGTCCACCGGAGGAAGAAATGGGTCCAGGTTTGGTCTATGTTGTGCAACCGGAGCCATGCAGAAAGATGTGGCTTATCCATGTCAAAAAGATCGTCAATCCCTTCACTGATTCGTGACAACACATTCCCAAACCGGGCATGATCAATCCAGTGTCGAGCAGCATATACTGCCAACGAAATGCTACTCCCCATGTCGTCCGTTTCAACCCGATCGTTCAATCGCAGTAGAACACCTAAACAAGCTTGCGCGAGGATGGTGTGAGCTGGCTCAAGGAGAATATGATACCGCGAGGCGTCTCTACTCGACCTCGCGAGCCGACTCGACGTCAAGAATTCCTTGACCGAAAAGTGCGAAAAGTGCACCACTTGTGAGCCATCTTCAACGGTTATCAAACTGGAGCACGTGGAAAGTACTGCTTGTTCTTGATCCTCCCATCGCCAATCCGGATTTAACTTTGGAATTCCTCCATTCCCATCGCCAAAGTCAATTGCAAGGACCTCCGCAAGTTCGCTCACATGTAGCGGCCGGGAGGCGACAGTGAGACATTGTAAGAGACGATGAGCGTGATCCTTGTTCGATTTGTTGATATCATTCAATATTCTTTCATATGTTTCATCTAGCGTTTCTGGTAATTCCTCGAGTATACGCCGAACACTTGGTGGAAGACAGTGTCGCAGAATTTCCAACTGACAGAACACCCATCGAAACCTGTTTCAATCTCTAAGTAAGCATAACGAGCGTAAATTATTGACTTACATTCCGTCGGCTCTCTCAGCTAGGGTCTCGACAACGAGTTTTTTATCTTCCTCTCGCCATCTTCGCATTTTTGTGTCTGAGCGGACAACAGAGCTAACATAGTTGATAATATCCTTCTTTTGTCCAATTTGATCGTGAAGTGAGACACGGAGAGATGTCAGAGGTTCAAGAGCAGATCTAATGTCGGTCTCTGGGCGACTAGTGACACATATGTGAAGATTTGGGAGGGAAAGGCCAATGAGTTCATTCAGGAGGTCAAGGACCTGTTCTCTTGGCGTTGGCATTCCAGAAGTGTTCGGACATTCATCAAGCGCATCCACAACAATGTAGACTGGGTTTTCATTTGGCAGTGACACCATCCCTTTCAGACACTGGAACAAAATGTCATCGCTGGGCTGTCGCGCACCACTATCGGTGTGTGGAAAAGGTGCTGAAGAGAATGTCGCAACGAGGATCGGAACGAGCAGAAAGTTGAATTAGAAGGGAGAGGAGAAGATTGTGGCGGCTTTGCTTGGCGGTGTCTCTAAAGTCGAAATAGAAATATGCCATATTTGCCATCCTGCCTCGCACATAACTTCAATATCCGGACGATGGTGGAACTGATCGGCGACAATAAGCTCCTTCAAACAAAGATAATCACGGATTGACGAACCAGAGGATGCTCTTTCCCGAGCCCGCTAGAAAGATGTGATGGCCATCAAGGCTAGTCGAGTCTGAAACGTTCAAGGGAACGTACGTTTTCCGTGGACCCATAAAAGTGATTCAGATGACTTCCACTCGTTGATGTACTGCCTTCGAAGAACCAAGACGCTGTTCCACTATGATGAGTACGCGGGCGATGTTGTGATTAATAGATGGGTCAGGTGGAGAGAGCCATCTTCGAAGATCTTGTCGCATTTGGCTTCCTGAGCATGAGCTTGAGCGCCTTCACAAAAAGCGGAGAGACAAATGGAAATACGAACGCTTTACTTGATCAACGGCGTTGGCAGTCTGTTGCATAACTATTCTGGCTTCATTTGCAGTCGTTTTTGCTTCCTTGCCGTCTATTCACACACACCGTTAAAAAATATCTGCCATATGCTTAGATGTTCTGCTTACCTTCTATAATCAACTTTACCTTGCTATCGACTGCCGTCACCTTGCCATCAACCCTCGTCACCTGGCTTTCAATGTTGTGCGAAATCTTCAGTACTTGCGCCGTCGCCATCAAAGCCTCGTCGTGTGTCAATTTGTCCAGCCTTCCAAGCGCATCTTCAATATCCGTCCTTCCCGCCAATTTCTTCAAATATTTTTCTGAACAAAAATCTGTCAAAGGTCATATCTCACTGAAAACAAACTCACTTGCTAATCCTTGCTTAATCTCTTTAGTTGCCAGAGCAAGGATACCAAGCACTTCGACCATGATCTTCACGATTATATCTGTCATCGCTGCAGTCGGAGGTACTTCCGTATAAGTCTCCAGGCGTTTGAAAAAGTTCTCTACACGCTCGAACAGGTTACTGAGAGCTTCTTGGCTGCCGTTCACATCTTTTGCCGCCTAGCAGATTTCAGAATGCAGAATAATATAAAGGGCATGAGATGCTCACCAAGAGGAGGACGCCGATCCAGAAAATATCACTTTTGCGGGCGAGAATACCTGCGGGGCAGACAGTTGAGCACGAAGGTTAGAAGGTATATAT
>WTXG01000276.1:0-45691 GCA_022496185.1 Multifurca ochricompacta | reverse complement strand
GGTGATGAAACTGAATAATATTTTTGACAAGGGGGTTGGGTAATCCTTGTGAGAAGAGGTCTAACGTTGCCTCTTCGTCTGTGTCATAGCCGGCTCTGTTGGCTAGACTTCTGAACTTGGCGACGTACGCGTCAAGTTCTCCCTTCTCCATTCTGAGGGACTTTAGCTCCCGGGCTGCCTTCTGCTTGGCCTGCCCATCCGTGAAGGCATCCTTAAACCGCTCAGCGATGGTCTCCCAAAGACCTTCACTAGTGGTACGACGCCCACTTTCGACTTGTTCATTCAGCCATTCCAGCTGTTCCATGGTCCAGTCGTCAACCGCATCCCCCCGAATCAGGGAAAGGAACAGATTGGCTCGTTGAAAAGGGTTGACAATCTGCGGGACGTCATGGTTGAAGTTTTTAAAGGTTGTGAACTCCAACATGAATTTTTTGCTTTGTGAGCGGTCCCCAGTGAATGTTTGGGGAAGCACTCCTGATAATCGTCCGGACGGGGGAGGAATATTTGGTGGTGCCGCCACTGGGGCTGGTGGGGCGGGGTCTGGAAGTTGGGCGGCAATGGTGGACATGTTCTGGTAAAACAGGGTGACAGTGTCGGTGGATTGTATAGAAATCTGGGGAGTTGTCAAAGCAGGGGCTCTGAACGTGACAACTTCGGGTGCAACTGGGGCTGTAGATGATGCTAATACCAGTGCTTCTTCGCTATGTTCTTCTACGTACTCCTCTGGTTCGGAGTCCGTGACAATGGCCGGGGGATTTTCTCTCCACGGGCCTAATCCAAATTCAGGTGGGGCAGGTCTGGTTGTAACCCAAGAGTTTCAACTGTCCGAGTATCGGATACAATACCAAACTCTCTTCTCTTCGTCGTATTCTACCGGTTGGTATCTTCCGTCATGATAGACGTAGTATCCAAACTTGGATTCGAAATCTTTCCAGGCGGCAGAGCCAAGTACTTGCTGTGAAAGATTATTCTCGTCTCTGCGTTCGATGAGTTCTTCCCGGAAGAGGGTCTGACTGCGGCTGGAAGCCACTGTGAGAGACTCGACTTGATGTTACGTCCGGTGTGAGACGTTCTGCACGACTTGTGCAACAGCTTTGTTCGTATGTTCAGATAAGAGACCAATAAGGCCTCTTGGAGTGTAAGTGGGTGAGTCAAAGCCAACGGGGCTGTTCCCGAGTGGCAATGTTAAGTGGAAAGTGCCCAAAGCACTGAGACGATCAAGTCAGAGGTTTCAAGGGGAAGTCCAGAAGACGAACACCGATGTATTCAATAAGTCGAGTCTGAGGTCTACATTGTAGATACAGTGGACTTATATACGTAATCGAATGGGCGTCTACGAGATAAGAGAACGGAGTCATGTGGGCCCAAATATACAAAAGCAAAGGGCATAAAGCCTAGCTTCTGATAGGGAACTAAGTAAGTGTCCGGTCGTACGATAAGGGATAAGAGATAAGGGAAAAAGGAGTCAATCATAGACAAAGCGAGACAAACAGAGACAAAGTCAATCACGGGAAGGAAGTAAAGCACGTGACGGATCCCACGATGGAGACGTGATCTGGTAATGTAGGGTAGGCGGCAAAGAGGGGTTGTCGTTGGGTAGGAAGAAAAAGACGGGAAGAGTGTTACAATTTCTACCCTCTCTCCCTGTCTTCTTCACCCTCCCCAACGACGACCCCTCTTTACCGCCTACTTTACACTTCCAGATCACGTCCCCATCCTGGGATCCCTCACGTGCCTTGCTTCCCTCCCCGTGACTCGTTTTGTATCTGTTGACCGACTGTATACTTATGTTTGCTCTCTTATCTCGCTATCTCCTTATCTTTATGACCGGACACTTACTTAATACCCTATCAGAAGCTAGGCTTTACGCCCTCCGCTTCCGTATATTTGGGCCCACCTGATCCTAGTCCCTTATCGCATAGACGCCTGTTTACTTATGTATATAAGTCCGCTGTATCTACCTTGTAGACCTCAGACTCGACTTATTGAATACATCGGTGCTTGTCTTCCGGACATCCCCTTTGGAACTCTGACTCGTTTGTCTCAAGTACTTTTGGTACTTTCCGCTCAACATTGTCTCAAGGGGCAGCCCTTTGGACTCTGACTCACCTCACCCGAACTCCAGGAAGTCCCATTGACTTCCTACGTAAATCCATAGATCGAGCTGTCACACAAGTCGTGTGGAACGTCCCGCACCGGACGTAACATCAAGTCGAGTCTCTCATCGTGGCTTCCAGCCGCAGTCAGACCCTCTTTCGAGAAGAACTCATCGAACGCAGAGACGAGCATAATCTTTCACAGCAAGTACTTGGCTCTGCCACCTGGAAAGATTTTGAGTCCGAGTTTGGATACTACGTCTATCATGACGGAAGATACCAACCGGTAGAATACGATGACGAAAAGAGAGTTTGGTATCGTATCCGATACTCGGATAGCCGACACTCTTGGGTTACTACAGGACCCGCCCCACCTGAATTTGGACTAGGACCGTGGAGAGAAAATCCCCCGGCCATCATCACGGACTCTGAACCAGAAGAGTACGTAGAAGAACATAGTGAAGAAGCACTGGTATTAGCGTCGACTACCACCCCAGTTGCACCCGGAGTTGCCACGTCCAGAGCCCCTGCTTTGACAACTCCCCAGATCTCCATACAGTCTACCGACACTGTCACCCCGTTTCACCAAAGAATGTCCACCATTGCTGCCCAGCTCCCAGACCCAGCTCCCCCCCCGCCACCGCCCCCAGCCATGCTGCCCCCGAACATTCCCCCACCGTCAGGACGTCTATCAGGTGTACTACCACAGACATTCACAGGGGACCGATCACAAAGCAAAAAGTTTATGTTAGAGTTCACCACTTTCAAAAACTTTAATCACGATGTCCCCCAAATCATCAACCCCTTCCAGCGCGCCAACCTCTTTCTGTCATTAATTCGAGGAGAGGCAGTAGACGACTGGACGATGGAACAGCTGGAATGGCTGAACGAACAGATTGAGAGTGGTCGTCGTACCACTAGCGAAGGCCTCTGGGAAACTATCGCCCAGAGGTTCAAAGACGCGTTCACGGACGGGCAGGCCAAGCAGAAGGCAGCCCGAGAGTTAAAAGCTCTGAAAATGGAGAAGGGAGAGCTGGACGCCTATGTAGCAAAGTTCAGAAGTTTGGCCAACAGGGCCGGTTATGATACAGACGAAGAGGCAACACTGGACCTCTTCTCCCAGGGGCTGCCCAACCCTCTGGTAAAGAACATTATCCAGTTCCACCATCCCAATGACTGGGATACATGGGTTGACGCTGCCCGACGACAGCAGCAAGATTATCTCGACTTCCAGACACGCTTTGGAGTTGATACAAGGAAGGGAAAGACCCGCGACCAATGGAAGGCCGCCTTTGGGATTAAGCCCACACATACTGGTCAGAGGGATCCGAACGCAATGGATACCTCTGCTGACAGAACCAGAGCACGGGTCGCCCTTACAGAAGATGAAAGACAGACGTTGATGAAGGAAGGGCGGTGCTTTCACTGCAAAGCACAAGGGCACATGTCGAGGGAATGCCCGAAGAAGGGAGTACGCGCGGCAGAAGCAATTGTTACACCTGTCCGCAACAACCCACCAACTGTCAATAAGAAAACGACGACGAAGGAGGAGAAAGCGCAAGAAATATGGGCCAACATGATGAAGGAAAGCGAGGAAGTGCGAGCCATTCTCGTAGAAAAGGCATTTGCAAAGAAGGATTTTTGATTGGCTCAAACCCATCGGCCTGGGCACGAGCACTACATGTAACCTCTGTGTATACTAGTCGCTTCAAATCGTTGAAAATACCAGTACATTTCGAGACTACACAGAGGACGGCCGATCGTGACATCCTGATCGACTCAGGAGCCACCGATAACTTCATCAGCCCGCGAATGGCAAGGACCATGGGATTAGGGATGCTGGCACTCCCTCAGGAAAAGAATATCTGGAATATTGATGGAACTGCCAACCAAGCGGGAAAAATCACACACTACACCGACCTTAGTGTCCAAGTAGGGGAAAGGACGAAAGTCATACGGTTCCTAGTCACCAACCTCGGTGAAGAAGATTTAGTTTTGGGATACCCCTGGCTTGCCGCATTCGAACCCAAAATCAACTGGAGTGATGCGACCATGGACAAAGATTCCTACCCTGTCCTCATCACGTCAATGGGGTATGATTATGCAGCTCGACACTCGGCAGTGCGAAGGATAGAGGAGGATCCAGGCTGTTGCTTCGTTACCAAAGCATCAGAACTAGCGCAGAAAGCAGTGGAAGGACATACTGAAAGAACCTTCGATGAGGTAGTGCCCAAAGAATACCACCGGCATTGGAAGGTGTTCTCGGAGGAGGAATCGCAACGCTTTCCCCCGGCGCGGCCATGGGACCATGCCATTGATTTCACACCTGATACCCCAGCAGCGATTGACTGTAAAATCTACCCACTGTCCCAGGCAGAACAAGCAGCGCTCACGACATTCCTCGAGGAACATCTTGCCAAGGGGTACATTCGTCCGTCGAAATCACCATATGCGTCGCCATTTTTCTTCATCAAAAAGAAGGACGGCAAACTTCGACCTGTACAAGACTACCGACGGATAAATGCCCATACTGTGAAAAACGCTTACCCACTGCCACTCATATCAGAACTCATCGACACTATGAGGGACAAGTCCTTATTCTCCAAAATGGACGTCCGTTGGGGTTACAACAATATTCGGATCAAAGAGGGAGACCAGTGTAAGGCAGCGTTTAAGACCAACCAAGGGCTCTACAAGCCGAACGTCATGTTTTTTGGTCTTACCAACTCGCCTGCCACCTTTCAGTCTATGATGAACCACATCTTCCGTGACCTCATCCTTACTGGTGAAGTGGTGGTATACATGGATGACATACTAGTGGCTACGCAGACGACCTGACCCATCATCGAGAACGAGTACACCAAGTACTAGATATCCTGCGTGAACATGACCTGTACCTCAAACCAGCCAAGTGCTCCTTCGAACAACGGAGTGTTGAGTATCTGGGAGTCATCCTAGAAGGAGGACACGTACGAATGGACCCGATAAAAGTACAGGGAATCCGGGAATGGCCTACACCCACGTGTGTCAAGGATGTGCGATCCTTCATTGGGTTTTGCAACTTCTATCGACGATTTGTCAAAGGATTTTCAGGGATCGCCCAACCACTAAATGGATTGTTAAAGAAGGACGTGCCTTGGCACTGGGCGGAGGAGCAACAGCGAGCCTTTGAACAGATCCGCGACATTGTTGGCTCAGAACCAGTCCTTCTACAGCCAGATCTGAAGAAACCCTTTGAACTCGAAGTCGACGCATCCCGCTTTGCCAATGGCGCTGTACTGAATCAGAGGGATGTGGCGGGACTACTCCACCCAGTCGCCTTCTATTCGGAGACATTCTCACCAGCAGAACGAAATTATGATATCTGGGATAGAGAGCTGCTTGCTATTATAAAGCGCTACGACATTGGCGACCGTACCTAGCAGGAACGCCTCACAAAACCATCATTCATACCGACCACTCCAACCTACTCTATTGGAAGGAACCCCATAAAATCAGCCGAAGGGTTGCCCGCGAAGTCCTAGAGCTAGAGGAATACAACTTCGTGTTGAAACATATGCAGGAAGTCGCAATGCACGCGCAGATGCCCTGTCAAGACGACCCGATTTTAGTAGTGGAGAAGAGGACAATAGCGATATCACGGTACTCCCAGAAGAGGTTTTCGCAAAGCAAGCGGTCGTAAGCCTCCATGACATGGACCTATGGGCACAAGTGTCACAGAACATGAATCAGCAGTTATGCCAATCTTGGGTAGAGGCCCACAACCTGAAGCAAATCGACGGCTTGTGGTGGAAAGACGGGGATCGTCTCGTTGTCACCGGTGGCGACAACATTAAAGGGGGGTGATCCATTTTCACCACGACCTCCCTTCTGCTGGACACCCGGCATTGCCAATACATACGCCTTGGCCAAGCGAGACTACTGGTGGCCGAACATGAAGAAGGACGTGAAGACTACGTGAAAGGATGTGCAGAGTGCCAAGCCAACAAAGTAAACACGCACCCGCATCCACCGGCACCATTCCCAATCACACCCACGACCTCACAACCATTCCAAACCATTGCCATGGACTTCATCGTAAACTCCCCACGTCCCGAGGCTTTGACTCTATCTTGACCATCACAGATCATGACTGTTCAAAGGCAGCGTTATTTATACCTTGCAACGAATCCATTACAGCAGAGGAGTGGCCAAACTCTACCTTGATCACGTCTACAGACATTATGGCCTCCCTGAAAAGATCATTTCAGACCGCGACCCGCGTTTCACCTCCGCGTTTGCCAAGCACTCTGCAAAGTTCTAGACATAACCAGAACATCTCGACAGCCTATCACCCACAGACAGATGGACAATCAGAAAGGACAAACCAGTGGCTTGAGCAATATCTTCGGTTCTGGTGCAATGGACGACAGGATGACTGGGCTGATTGGCTAGCGACGGCTGATTTGCACATAACTCCTGGCCCAATGGCACCACTAAGACCCCCCCATTTTCACTTATCATGGGATGGACGCCACGAACTACCTGGACCAGGAAGTCCACGAACGTGCCCACAGCTTCGCAGCGTATCGGCCAATGGGAAGAGATCCGGAAATCGGCCAATGAGAACCTGCTGAAGGCACAAAAGGTCCTATCAGACAGACCATCGAAATTCACACCTTATCAGACCCATGATCTTGTCTGGCTGGAAGGGAAGAACATTCATACGTCACACCCAACTGCCAAGCTAGCGCCCCGACGTCACGGACCATTCGAGATAACGAGGAAGCTGTCAGATGTGTCATACGAACTCAGGCTCCCACCCACATGGAGAATCCATCCGGTCTTCCATGCCAGACTTCTGACGCCTTACAAGGAAACGACCCTTCATGGGGAGAACTTCCCAAGACCTCCCCCTGACCTTATCGATGGAGAAGCAGAGTGGGAAGTGGAACGGATTCTAGACTCGTTACATAAAGGCCGAGGGCGCAAGCTGCATTACCTCATTAAGTGGAAAGGGTTCCCAGACTCCGACAACTCGTGGGAGCCGGCCGGAAATATCTTTGCTCCAGTCCTTATCTCGGAGTTCCATGCTCGCCATCCAGAAGCGCCCAAAGACAGTTAAAAGGAGCGACTTCCCCCCCACACAAAATCCCCAGTACATGCTCTCACAGCAACGTCCTACCACTGAATCATCCATCATGTCTTTCATCGCTGCCAACGCCGCCGTCGACGCCTTCACTGCCACTACCGTAGTTGTCGAGAACTTCCCATCCGCTCATCCCTCTACACGCCCGTCGTCCCCCATTGATTATGAAGTAGCCGAAGCACGAGTTAAAACCAATCCCCCAACCCCAATGATGACTTTGAACACAGCGAAGAGCCGCACCCGAATGATCTGCTGGGCATGGAGTCGGATGACGAAGTACCCGAATTTCCTTTCATTCTAACAATCCCAACTCCTCTATGTACTTCCCTCTCGAGATCACCATGGCAGACGGAACCACTGCCATTGCCAAGTACATATTCTACACCAACGGAGGGATGGACGTCGCGGGATGTATGAAGAAGGGTGGCCCTGTCTATGGGGCTCCGGTCTATTTGGAAGAAAGGTATACAGGACGCCTACACCACACAATGACCGATGAACAGCTCGGGCACTTGGCTGCCGAGGACTCCCGTGCCTTTGCAATCGACGAGGTATTGAATGATATGCGCCTTCCGCGTCTCAAAGCAGAGGTAATGAGACTGCGGAAGAACCTGACGTTGCGTACGACACTCAATCGACAGTACAAGGAACATGCGAAGATGATGGCGAGGTTGACCAATGGGATGTTTCAGATAGAGCAGGAGTTGGTGGAAATCAGAAAGAGGCTGGAAATAGGGGATGCGTACCAGACCATCGCCGAAAGGTACGCCGATACGTATGCACGGCCCCTCCCTCCACGATCATTGGGGCTGCCCCGCAACTACTACCAAATCGGTTCGAGATGCCGCGCATGCACGAGAACCCACGGGGAGAGACGTGCTGGCGATGTGACAGCAGATATCACATCAGCTGGAATTGTCCTCTCAACCGCAAGTGGTGCAGACATTGTCGTAGCAACCTTCATTGGAGCCGTTTCTGCATCTTTCGCCGCGTAGGAGTCGCCCCGACGATCGTCAACCCGTCAGGATGGTGCGGCAAGTGCCTCCGCCACAACTCGGGACATCGTGAGTTGGACTGCCCAGTCCATGATCTGTGTCGATCGTGTGGGCAGCGCGGCCCATACGGATTCCTTCGCACCCACCAATGTCCGCAAGATTCAGACAAGGAGAATTACACACTGGATGATCGTAATGTAGCTGACGATTACCTGGACTTGGTGCAGGATGATGACGGTACGAGTCGTTTCTAGCCGGGTCTGCTAGAACCAGAAGAGGGGGTGATGTTACAATTTTACCCTCTCTCCCTGTCTTCTTCACCCTCCCCAACGACGACCCCTCTTTACCGCCTACTTTACACTTCCAGATCACGTCCCCGTCCTGGGACCCCTCACGTGCCTTGCTTCCCTCCCCGTGACTTGCTTTGTATCTGTTGACCGACTGTATACTTATGTTTGCTCTCTTATCTCGCTATCTCCTTATCTTTATGACCGGACACTTACTTAATACCCTATCAGAAGCTAGGCTTTACGCCCTCCGCTTCCGTATATTTGGGCCCACCTGATCCTAGTCCCTTATCGCATAGACGCCCGTTTACTTACGTATATAAGTCCGCTGTATCTACCTTGTAGACCTCAGACTCGACTTATTGAATACATCGGTGCTTGTCTTCCGGACATCTCCTTTGGAACTTTGACTCGTTTGTCTCAAGTACTTTTGGTACTTCCCGCTCAACATTGTCTCAAGGGCAGCCCTTTGGACTTTGACTCACCTCACCCGAACTCCAGGAAGTCCTATTGACTTCCTACGTAAATCCATAGATCGAGCTGTCACACAAGTCGTGTGGAACGTCCCGCACCGGACGTAACAGGTACAGTACGGGTACGGTATGGCCATTTTACGGTATACGGTAGTAGATGGTATTACTAAAGAAAATAAAGTTGAGCTAGGTAGCATGAGCAAGAAGCTAAAAGCAATAAAGAAATGGATTGTGAAACAGGCATGAGGCACAGCATACTGACTGTAGGTTGTTAGCGGGTTAAGCTAGAAACAACAAGTAACTTCAGAGATAGAAGGAACTCTATATTACTACACTACTGACCTAGAAACGACAAGTACTATATAAAGCGTTAGTCTAAGGAAAGTAGAGAGTAGAGTAGATAGGACTTACACTTCAGAGATAGAAGGAACTCTGAAGTGTAAGAGACAAAACAGACACCCTTATATACTCTTCAAGGGATGGTCTGTGCACTGGGAATAAGTCCACAAGTGCCAGACAAAGTCCAAACAATAAACAAGAGGGAATAAGGCCATTGGCCAATACAGAAATCACATGTTATGTGGTGTATCAGTCAGCTACTGCGGAATGTGAGAAAGAAAGTAATAATGATAGTGTAAAAAGTCCGAGACTCCGGTATCTAATCTAATCTACAAGTAGCTAATCTAATCACCTGATGCCTGAAGCATCACCAAACATCTTCTGTGTTCAACAGAAAGGTCCCAAGGCAGCAAGCCAAGGGCATCAGGTCAAAGGTCCTAGGCCCAAGGCCATAGACATCAGAGTGTAGAGTTGCAAAGCCAAGGGTCAGGAGACAGTGTAGTGCCAAGGAGAGACCAGAGAAAAGAGTGGGGTTGTAACAGATCCCATGGGTGTCAGCCACAGGGATAGGGTACAGATGCTGGCCATGTGGAAATGCAGCCTGATAAATCTGGTCAAAACAACTGCATTGTAAGATATAAAAATACTGTTCTTAAATACTGTAAAGACTGCTGTGCTGTGATCATAAGGAATGTACTTAATCATAATAAATGAGTGTAAATATCATCTTGCACTGCCAACACCGGTCACCTCTGATCCGGTCCGGCCAACTCTGATCTGTTACCGGCTCAACATCCCCCCGTGATTAAGACAATCCTAGAGTAGTCCTAATCCAGAGACGAAATCCATAAGATCCCTGAGTCAGCAAGGAGAAAAAATGTAGAATGGAAAGTCATCGGCATTGTCTCCAAGGCTGGAGTCTGAATAGCCAACAAGACCGTTTCCGCACACTCCATCGTAGTATAGCCGAAGATCAGCTGTACGGTTTAGATAACCCAGTACGTACTTGACAAGTTGTAGATGTTGCGAGGAAGGGTTTGCTGCATACTGCGCAAGGCGTGCTATAGCAAAAGAAATGAATGGGCGGGTCCCAACTTGCACAAACAGCAGGCTCCCAATTATTTGTTGAAAATGTGTGATCTCTGTTTGAGTAGCCTGTTCAGTGTGCTTTACCAAGTGGACATCTGCCCCAGCAGGGAGTGGTGTGCGCGCGGGGTTTGCATCCGCCATACCAAAGCGTGCAACGATCTCTCCAATGTACCGTGATTGATCAATTTCCAGACGTGTGATGGATCTGTCGCGCGTGATCTGAACTTCCAGATATGAGTCGATCTCACCTAGATCCATCCTTTCATAGTGCTTAGATAAGATCTCCTTGATCCGGTTAACCTCCTTGAGAGTATCACCTAAAATAGTGATGTCGTCGACATAGAGGATTATAATTGCTGTACCCTCCCCGTCTTGGCGACGACGCACGGATACCCCGGCATCAGAAAGGGTGTGCGTGAAGCCGAGCTCCAATTAGAACTCCATGGAATTGTGAGTTCCATGCGCGTGAGGCTTGTTTGAGTCCGTAAACTGCCTTTTTGAGTAGGCATACTTTGTCCGTCTGGCCCGATGATGAAACCCTCCATGTATATTACTTCATCCAGTAGTCCGTTCAGGAGCGCTGACTTGACGTCCATTTGATGGATCTCCCAATCCCCTAGCGCGGCCCACGCTAGTAACAGTCCCAATGACTCGAACCGGGCTACTGGAGAAAACATTTCATCATGTCAATTCCCTGAATCTGTGTGAATCCCTTAGCTACCAAGCACGCGCGAAAGTGTCCATCAGCTTTGCGCTTGAAAACCCACTTGGACTTCACAGCCTTCCGATCGGCCGGTAAGTCCACCAGTGTCCAAGTTCCATTTCTGGCTAGTGCGTCCATTTCATATTGGCACGCGTCCTGCCAGTCGCTAGCATAGTCAGACTTTATCGATGTGAGCGGATCACGATATGCAGCCGCCGCAAGCAAAGCATGTTGCCCGAGTTGCCCATCCTCACCTGGATTCCTGCGAGGCAGTCTCCGAGGGGGGCGCGTCCTCCAAAATGGGGACAACGGTCCGCTGAATCTGGAGAATCCGGTTTTGCGGTGCACGGGGTGGGGGCTCTTGCATTGCGGGGCGTGAAGGCGGGATAGTCTAGACTGTATTACCAGAACTTGAGGTTTGCTGTATAGCAACCGGGGATGGCGTCCTTGGCGGATCGACCTCCCCTTGAGCTTGAGTAGGGACAGCCATAGGGAATGTAATGGCCAGGATTGATTGGAACGAATGGACGGCTCACCATTGTTCCGAAACAGAAAGGAGCTGTCAGACCCAGATCGTGAAGACCGATCAAACCCTGATGTATCCAACTGTACGCTCTGAACCCACAAAGGGTCCAGTCCCTATTAGGAATTGCTCACACATGCTTCAGCGTCGCCACGCTCCCTCGCACAGCTCGCGCGAAGCCCGGTGAAGGGCCCAGTCTACACCGATCCACCGGTTCCAGGAGCCGGGGAATAGGGTTTCACAAGTAACAGAGGCTTGCCTTTTCCGGGAGATATCAAGTGTGCGTGTTCTGAAAAGGAAGCTTGTGTAATAAATGTCGATCTTCTTCTGGATAATTTAGTTACGCCCAGCAGGGCCCATAACCTGTGGAAACGCAGCCTGATAAATCTGGTCAAAACAACTGCATTGTAAGATATAAAAATACTGTTCTTAAATACTGTAAAGACTGCTGTGCTGTGATCATAAGGAATGTACTTAATCATAATAAATGAGTGTAAATATCATCTTGCACTGCCAACACTGGTCACCTCTGATCCGGTCCGGCCAACTCTGATCCGTTACCGGCTCAACAGGCCAAGACAGAGGCCAAGCATCAGGGGAAAGGGGAATGCAGCCATCAGCACAGTAGTGGAACTATCAGTGAGTCAGGTGTAGGTATCAAGGGTGAGGTGTTACATCTGGTGTGGGATGTTCTGCATGGTGTGTGCTTTGGTGTTCTTTGGTTCAGGGAAAAGGATCATCAATAGACCCTTTGGAAGAGTCAGGAAGAGTCAAAGTCTTAGAGGCCAAAAGCTCTTGGGACAATGGTAATTGGAAAGGTGTCAGAAACACCAAGATGACTAATTCTGAAGTTCAAGGGACTTGTCCAGAAGACAAACACCAATGTATTCAATAAGTTGAGTCTGAGGTCTACAGTGTAGCTACAGTGGGCTTATATACATAATCAGGTGGGTGTCTAAGAGATAAGAATCACAGAGTCAAGTGGGCCCAAATATACAAAAGCAGATGGCATAAAGCCTGGCTTCTGATAGGGAATTAAGTAAGTGTCTGGTCATAAAGATAAGGAGATAAGGGAACAAGCATAAGCAAACATTGAGTCAACAAGTCCAAAGGCAGTCATGGGGATGGAAGCAAAGCATGTGAGGGGTCCCAGGAAGGGGACATGATCAGAAAATGTAATGTAGGCAGAAGAGAAGGATTCATGTTAGGAAGAGTAAAGAAAAGAGGGTTGCTGGTAGTGATTGTCAAGGGTTTTCATACCCGTGTGGGTAAGCACCATGGGTTTTGCTGGGTACGGGTATGGGTATACAGCTCCCAACCCGTGGAAACCTGTACCTGCATGGCAGGTTTGGCAGGTATAGGCACCAATCATGCATTGACAATGTAACGCCTGGTGCGGGCATTCATCACAACATGTGATGAGGTTGCATAGCAAAACTACGAAGTCAAGTGTGCCCTGTCTTTCAAGTGCATGGAGATTGGATGAGAAGTCAATACCAAGGAGCTAATCCCTTAGTACTGGTGAGCGGAAGAGTGCCAGAAGCACTGAGACAATTCAAGAGTCGGGTCTTAGGATCACCCAGAAGGTAATGCACCAAGTTGATTAAGAAGTCAAGTCTAAGGCATACAGGCTATCTAGACAGGCCTTATATACGTAATAGAGGTCAGAGTCTGAATTGGAGTAACATACTCGATGTATCAACAAAGTCATAATCTAGCCAAATGGGGAATGGAATCAAGGTGGGCCAGGTGAGAATATACATAGATGAATCCAGTATAGTCGCGATTCTGGTGGGAAAATATGTAAGAGTCCTTGTGTAAAGTACGAGTCAGAGATAAGCACAGCCTGAGTCAGAGATAAGGGACAAATAGGTACAAAGAAAGTTGCAAATATGATCAACAAAGGATAAATGGGGCCAAACAGCACATCACGTGAAAGGAAAAAGGAAACAAGATGACATAGCAGGGTTTGTAACAGACAAGATCAGTAGAAATTCTAAGATAAAACACATCTGCAGCCACAAAAATAAAAGATCTCGTCTGATGTATTCTATAGGGTATCTTTAAATATGTTCTAGTATTATCATATGAAATATCAAAGCAGATCAACAGTGCAATGTAAAATAAAAGTGTTATCAGTGATCCACTTCTTGAAAATCATGATGCACCTGTTTTATCAATGCATGACCAATTCTGCCAGTCTGGTGTTGGAAGTGCAGCCATAGCACGCAATCAATTGATACTGGAGATGGCGGCCCGAGTTCGATCACTACCGTATCAACGCAACGCAATATTCAGAGCACGCGGGTCGTGCAATTTTCCTTTATCATAAAGACTCAGTAGCGTAGTTAGAAACCTCAGTCTTTCTATTCCAAAGACTGAGGTCAGTACTCTCTGTGTTACAGCTACATTATTACTTTACTGATTCATTGTGTAGCTACGCATTTATAAGTATTAACAAATCATACAGTCTTTCTATTCCAAAGACTGAGCTATGCATTTATAGCTCGCTACAGATTATGAGACCTGAGTTGCTCTAAATCAAATCAGAACACACCAGACAGAAAACCACCACACTCTAAGCAATGAGTTCCCCGACCAGCGCAGCGGCACCCAAAGTAGCAGCAGCAGCATCTGCGGCAAACTCAAAAGGAGCACGTCAATATGACATACCTCACTTGGAAGACGATGGTGGAAACTTCACATTCTGGAAGTACAGAGTTCAGATGGTCCTGAAACTGCAAAGATTGTGGTCTGTGGTTGATGGATCAGAGCCTCAGCCAGATGCCACAGCACCTCCTGAAGAACAGGAGGAATGGGCACTCAAAGATAGCGAAGCACAAGCACAAATATCGTTGACGCTCAAGGACGAACCCCTGAGTACAGTCCTGTACGCGAAGACGGCCAAGGAATGCTGGGAGAAGTTATCAGTCCGTTATGAAGGCAAAGGAGAACAGAAGATCGTTTACCTTATCAATGACGTATTCCATTCCACCCTCTCGGACACAGAATCCCTTGAGCCCCAGATAAATGCCATTGTCAGGGCTGCCCATACCATATCCAACATCGGCTTGCCACTGGATGACAAGCTCGTCGCTTTCGCAATCATCTCCTCACTCCCAACCTCCCTATCCACTCTAAAAACCATCCTTTCTACAGCCAACCCCTCTTCCCTTACCGTTGAGCATGTCAAGTCACAAATAATTCTCGATGAACAATGCCGCGTTCAAGAATCGGGCCTTGGAGTGACCGCTTACTTCGCGCGCTCAGCAAATACAGCTAAAAAGGGAAAAGAAAAGTCAGAAGAGGAGAAGACAAAGAAACGCTGCACTCACTGTAAGAAGCGTGGCCATGTGGTGGAAGAGTGTTGGAAACTGGAGAAGGAAAATGAGGCCAAAGCGAGCAGCACCGGAGATGATACGCAGAAACCCCCAAACGCTACAGCCAAAGTCGCATTTACTGGAGGCCAGGCACCTGCCAGCGACAGTGCACCGCAAGGGGACGGCCCCATACTCCTGTTCAAAGTGCTACAAGCCCTATCATCATGCATCGATCTCAATCAGCGATGGATCATCGACTCCGGAGCATCACGTACCATGTGCTCCCATCGGAACTGGTTTTTCAATTTCAAAACACTCACCAATCCAGTAAAAATTGTCTTAGGCGACAACAGCAGTATCCTCGGCACCGGGATCGGTCGCATCCATGTCTGAATGACGGCAAATGGAAAGTGGAGTGATGCCATTCTCCAAGATGTCCTATATGTCCCAGAACTGCACGGAAACTTGTTATCTGTTGCCCAACTTGCCAGTCGCGGAGCCGATGTGCATTTTACCAAGAACTCCTGTCAGATCTACAGTCAGACTGGAGTGCTTACCTGTGAGGGCCACCTCGAAGGCAACCTCTACACGATGGATGCCCGCACCGTAGCTCCGGAGAGAGTCCAGATCACTCAGGTCGATGTTTTCCCAGTTGAAGGAGCCGAGGATAATGACGTAGCTTTGGTCGCAAGACACTCAGTGGCGAAAGCTGACCTACACACCTGGCACCGCCGCCTCGGCCATCTAAATGTCGATGCTGTTCTCCAAATGATGCGAAAGGGGATGGTTAAGGGGATGGACATTACCTCAAAAACCAGTCCACCTGTCCTCTGCGAACCGTGCCTCAAAGGGAAGCAAACACGTACTGAGATCCAGAGGGACACTGGGACCAGATCAACCCAAGTCCTAGGGCGAATCTTCTCGGACGTCTGTGGCAAGATGCCGCGACGATCTCACCAAGGATTTGAATATTTCGTCACCTGGGTGGATGATAAGTCCCGACGAGTTTTTGTCACCGGCCTGCGCGAAAAATCCGAAGTGACTCACCATCTACAACGCTTCGTAGCTCACGCAGAAGTCGAAACAGGTCAGCGAGTAAGAGTGCTGCGCACGGATGGAGGGGGCGAATACATCGCCACCATGGCCCAGAGGTTCCTACAAGACAAAGGCATCAAACACGAAATGACGACGCCGGACACACCTCAGCATAATGGAGTCGCAGAGCGCATGAACCGGACGCTTCTCGATAAAGTCCGGATGATGCTCATTGATGCGGATTTGCCTGACACTTACTGGTACGACGCTTTAGAGTACACAGCTTATCTGCACAATGTCACACCCACCCGCGCCCTGGAGGACTCCACCCCTGATGAAGCTTGGAGTGGCAATAAACCTGACGTTTCCCGTTTGCGTGTTTTCGGCTGCAGAGCGTTTGTGCACATCCCAGCGAAGTATCGCACCAAGCTCGGTGCGCGGTCCATCTTGTGCACATTCTTGGGGTATGCTCAGAGTCGCAAAGCTTATCGTCTAGTGCATTGCCCAACGGGCCGTTTCTACGAGTCGCGCGACGTCGTATTCAATGAAGGGGGGCCAGCCAGTGAAAGAGTCGTCATCGAATTCGACGATACAGAGCCCAGTGAGGGCGATAAAAACGAAAACATTATAGAGCCGCTACCTAATACACCAGTGCAAAACCCTAGCCAACTTCAGCAAAGTAGTGACAGCGAAGTAGAAAGTGCACTCACAGAGACCCCCGCATCCGCACCGACATCGACACCAACGCCTATCACCACCCGACCAAAGCGAACCACGCGCCCCCCTATCTGCGACGATGACCCTCGTTACTCTGTTAGTTCCTACAAAACAAAAGGGAACCCTACAGAGCAAGCCAACATCGCACAACCTGAGTTAGCAAGTGACCCACGCACCTTCAAAGAAGCTATGGCGCGACTCGACGCCGGCGAATGGGAAGCTGCTTGCCAGGAAGAGATGCGATCGTTCGAGGCCATGGGAGTGTACGAAGTCGTCGAACGTCCCACAGGGCGCAAGGTGGTTGGCAGCAAATGGGTGTTCCGCACGAAGCGTGGGCCAACTGGAGAGGTCTTGAGGCACAAGGCTCGTATCGTCGCACAGGGATTCACTCAAGTCGAGGGAGTCGACTATGATGAAACATTCGCCCCAGTGGCAAAGTTTGCATCGCTTCGCGCAATCCTCGCACTAGTGACTGAATACAACCTGGAAGTTCACCAAATGGATGTGAAGTCAGCATACCTGAATGGCGAACTAAAGGAAGAAATTTACATGGAGCCACCTCCCGGTTTTGACGTTCCCAAGGGGATGGTACTCCGACTTATCAAGGTGGTCTACGGAACAAAGCAAGGTGGCCGCGTCTGGTATCAAGACATCAGAGCTAAGCTTGAAAACATAGGATACCAATGCACCGAAGCCGACCATGCAGTTTTCGTCCACCACAGAAACGCAAAGTCCTCTATCATTGCTCTCTATGTTGACGACATCACCATGGTGTCGAAGGACCTAAAGGAGATCAATGAAGACAAAGAGGCACTCGGAAATGCCTATGAGATGACTGACCTGGGCGAAATCACCTGGATTCTTGGGATGCACATCACGCGCAACTGCGAGGCCGGATGGATGGCGCTCTCCCAAGAAAAATATATCGAAGAAATCTTGACACGTTTTGGCAAATCCGACGTGCGACCCATTAGCACCCCCACCCTCGCAAACGAGCATCTAAGGAAACTCGACTCACCAACAGTTGACGTCAAAAGGTACCAGCAAGCAATCGGCGCCTTGATGTACCCTATGCTCGGCACCCATCCTGACCTAGCATACACTATTGCAGTGCTCGGGAGGCATGCTGCGAACCCTGGGGAAGAGCATCAGCAAGCTCTAAACCGCGCTTTCCGTTACCTTAGAGCTACGAGCGGCGCGAAGCTTGTCTTCAAACCTGACGCACCTAAGGGAACTGAGCTGTACGGCTATGTCAACGCTGACTGGGCCAGTGACGTGAATGATCGGAAGTCCACATCGGGTTTTGTTTTCCTACTTGCTGGAGGAGCCATTAGCTGGAGCTCTAAGAAGCAACCATCCATTGCACTATCGAGCACTGAAGCCGAGTATATTGCTGGAGCTCATGCTGCAAAAGAAGCTGTCTGGTTACGTCGGTTACTAGCTGAGATCCACCAGAAAAGCGACTCACCAACAACCCTCTGCATGGACAATCAATCTGCAATATCCGTTGCCCGAAACCCCGAGTTCCATGATCGCACCAAACACATCGAGATAAGGCATCACTTCTTGAGGCACATGTGCGAAAACCAAGTCATTGAATTGAAATATGTGCCGACGGAAGAGCAACTTGCCGACGTGTTGACAAAGGGCCTTGTCCGCGAGAAACACGAGAAGTTCGTAGACGCGATGGGAGTTCAGCGTGCAGGCTAAGGGGGCGTGTTGGAAGTGCAGCCATAGCACGCAATCAATTGATACCGGAGATGGCGGCCCGAGTTCGATCACTACCGTATCAACGCAACACAATATTCAGAGCACACAGGTCGTGCAATTTTCCTTTATCATAAAGACTCAGTAGCGTAGTTAGAAACCTCAGTCTTTCTATTCCAAAGACTGAGGTCAGTACTCTCTGTGTTACAGCTACATTATTACTTTACTGATTCATTGTGTAGCTACGCATTTATAGGTATTAACAAATCATACAGTCTTTCTATTCCAAAGACTGAGCTACGCATTTATAGCTCGCTACATCTGGCACTATCTAAAATACTCTCTAGACTACTTTAGACTATAATATAATCAAATTATCAAATTACTTTACTGAAACAAGGCCCACATGTATCTACAAGCTGCATGGGGCAGCGACTACATTGCATTGCATGGTGGTCTGACCTCCTTCCTATTAAGGAAGGTTGACTTAAATGCACCAGGACAGTCGCACTTGTATTAAATGAAAGCAGAATAATAAAATAATAATGTAAATAAAGGATCCTTTTAATCTTCTGAACATAAACCAACAATATTTGAGGGATCTTGAGTAGCCATAAATGAACGTGTTGTGTCCAAGTGCTTATCTCCTTGACTGGGATGGCCCAGGCCATTTATCCAAAATGTGCAGAAACACAAAGAACAGTCACGCTCATATAAAATTGAAACCAGAATAATAAAATAAAAATGGAATAATAAATTATCTTAATCTTATGAACATAAAATAGGAATCTTTGAGGGATCTTGAGTAGCCATAAATGAATGTGTTGTGTCTAAGTGCATATCTCCTTGACTGGGATGTCCCAGGCTGGATGTCTGAAATGTGTGATGCAAGTAAAGAACTTGCATGCATTTCAATTCATGGGTAACCCAGGTATCAAAACAATTATCCAGGGGTTACCCCTGCCAATGTCTATGTGTTCATCAAATTATTTTGCATTCTGTGTGGTTATCTGACAGGCTTTTCATCAATGTTCTATAACATCCTATCTAATCATCTCTGTATACTGTATTTTACAGTGGGTCAAAAAACTGTCCCGATGTTTGCACCATTTCTAGTATTCACTCTATAGCACCTCAGCATTTAGGAATCTGGTTATGGTGTGGCTGTATGTCTGAAAGCCCTGCTTCCTGGCTACCATGCCCAATTTGGATCAAAGAAATTGGCCATGATATAAGCATTTTATGATCAAATCAAATCAATCAATCATCGGGACGGTTTTTTGACCCACATTTTAAATCCACTATCTGCCCAATTACTCCTTTTTTTCACCCCTTTTTGCCTTGGTAACTCCTTGGATCCTTTTAGTCATCCTTTCTATAACCTTTTGCCATCATTCTGGTGCATTTTTATTCCACTCCTCCACCACCCTCTCCCACAACTCAGGTATCCCCTTGACTGGTTAGAACCTTCTTCAGATCCACCCAGAGGTGTCCAATGGGGCTAATATTTCAAGGGATTGGGCTATCCATACCAGGCTTCAATATTCCTGTCTTAAAACTGCTGGCTTGCCTTCTTGGAATTGTGTTTTGGGTCATTGTCCCACTGAAACATGCTTTCACCCTCCACCATTTCTTACTTTTCAAACCTTTCCACCACTCCGCCATCCAAAATATCACAGTACTGGCATGGATTCATGATCCCCTAAACCCCTGTAAGCATTCCTAGTCCATTCCACCCCATACAAGACCAATACCATAAGTTCTTCCCCCTCCATGCTTGACTGTCAGGGTGGTGGTTCTGTCAGAGGGTGGTTCTCCCTTATTTTTCCCAAGTGTAGCTCCTTCTGTCTGAACCAATTCTGTTCATTATAGTCTCACCTGACCACAAGATCCTTTTCCAGTCATCCACTGTCCAAGTTTCATGGTAACCACCCTCTGACAGAACCACCACCCTGACAGTCAAGCATGGAGGAGGAAGAACTTATGGTATTGGTCTTGTTGTGAAACAGGCATGTGCGCAGCATACTGACTGTGTGGTTAGCGTGTAAGGCTAGATAAAGACAAGTTACTTCAGAGGTAGAAGAAACTCTATTATACTATACTACACACCTAGATAAAGACAAGTTCTATATACAGAGTTAGTCTTAAGGTAGTGATGATAGTAGAGAGGACGACTTACACTTCAGAGGTAGAAGAAACTCTGAAGTGTAAGAGACGAAACAGACACCCTTATATACAATTCCAAGGGATGGTCTGTGCACTGGGAATAAGTCCACAAGTGCCGGACAAAGTCCAAACAATAAACAGAGGGAGAAAGGCCATTGGCCAATACAGGAATCACATGTTACATGGTGCATCAGTCAGCTACTGCGGAATGTGAGAAAGAAAGTAATAATGATAATGTAAATAGTCTGAAACTCCGGTATCTAATCTAATCTATAAAGTAGCTAATCTAATCACCTAATGCCTGAAGCATCACCGAACATCTCTGTGTTCAACACTTGTATGGGGTGGAATGGACTAGGAATGCTTACAGGGGTTTAGGGGATCATGAATCCATGCCAGTACTGTGATATTTTGGATGGCGGAGTGGTGGAAAGGTTTGAAAAGTAAGAAATGGTGGAGGGTGAAAGCATGTTTCAGTGGGACAATGACCCAAAACACAATTCCAAGAAGGCAAGCCAGCAGTTTTAAGACAGGAATATTGAAGCCTGGTATGGATAGCCCAATCCCTTGAAATATTAGCCCCATTGGACACCTCTGGGTGGATCTGAAGAAGGTTCTTAACCAGTCAAGGGGATACCTGAGTTGTGGGAGAGGGTGGTGGAGGAGTGGAATAAAAATGCACCAGAATGATGGCAAAAGGTTATAGAAAGGATGACTAAAAGGATCCAAGGAGTTACCAAGGCAAAAAGGGGTGAAAAAAAGGAGTAATTGGGCAGATAGTGGATTTAAAATGTGGGTCAAAAACCGTCCCGATGATTGATTGATTTGATTTGATCATAAAATGCTTATATCATGGCCAATTTCTTTGATCCAAATTGGGCATGGTAGCCAGGAAGCAGGGCTTTCAGACATACAGCCACACCATAACCAGATTCCTAAATGCTGAGGTGCTATAGAGTGAATACTAGAAATGGTGCAAACATCAGGACAGTTTTTTGACCCACTGTAGTTGTGCTTGTATAAAATTGAAAGCAGAATAATAAAATAAAAATGGAATAATGAATTATCTTAATCTTCTGAACATAAAATAAGAGTCATTGAGGAATCTTAAGCAGCCACAAATGAATGCATTGTGTATCTTCTTGGTCTGGGAAGGCCCAGGCCAGGTATCTGAAATGCACGATGCAAGTAAAGAACTTGCACACATTTTCACGGGTGACCCATGGGTAACCTGCAGGTTACCCATACCCGTCACTATGGGTATGGGTATGGGCATGGGTATGGGTACCAACAAGGATACCCCAGAGTTATGATGAACAGGCATGTGCGTGCAGTGATACTGACTGTTTGAAGTTAGCATGTAAGGCTAGAAACAAGTTATACTTCAGAGGTGAAGAAAACTCTGTATTACTATACTACACACCTAGAAACAAGTTATCTACAAGAGACGGTTAGTTATAGGTAAGGTAGTAAGTAGAGAGACTGGGACTTACACTTCAGAGGTGAAGAAAACTCTGAAGTGTAGGAGATGAAACAGACACCCTTATATACTACTCAAGGGATGGTCTGTGCGCAATGGAATGCGCTAGAATATCTACTGAGGGACAAAGGCCATTGGCCAGTAAGATATCACATGCTATACAGGATTACTAAGGTACATCAGTCAGCTGCTGCGCATCACGAGAAAGAAAGTAATAATGATATGGTAAAAAGTCCGAAACTCCGAATCAATATCTAATCTAATCTTGCACAGCTTAGACCCTAACCTAGATGCCTGAAGCACCTCAAGACACATAGTGTGTCAACATCCCTCCATGATTAAGGCATCAGGTCAAAATGAGTTAAATGAGCACATTGCCAATTAGAAGGTGTGAGAGTGAGTTGACGAGAGGAGAGGAGTGATCTGAAGTGTGTTATGCAAACTGAAACGCATTCAGTCACACACTCGCATCACTCTCGAGGTCGAGAATATGGACACTTCTTGTGTCACATTTGAGGTTGACAACATGCTCATACAAGTCCAAGTTTAGTAACCATGTTTTCATGTGATGCTCTTGGTAGAGACTTTGTGAAGCCATCTGCCAGCATTTCACCAGTGGGAGTTCGCACTAAATCGATTAGATGTGATTCAACATACTCCCTGATTGCATGGTACTTTATTGGTATGTGTTTTGACTGCCTTCCTGTGACAGGGTTTAATGCCAAGTCTATGGCTCCCTTATTGTCACAATGGAGTTGTATGGGTGAAGTGACTTCATATCCCAATTCCTCCATAAATGTCCTATACCACGCAGCCTGGTTAGAAGCCTCAGCTAGGCTCATGTATTCAGCTTCAGTGGTGGACTGTGCTACAGTCTTTTGCTTTCTAGAGCACCAGGATATGGCTCCATTTGCAAGCATATAGACGTAGCCTGAAGTGGAGTGGCAGTCCTCTTGATCTCCCCATGAGGAATCTGCAAAGCCATGAAGGCCACTCCCTTCATTCCCTCCAGAATATCGCACCCTGTAGTTCATAGTAGCATTTAGGTACTTTAGAACATACTTTGCTAGGTGCAGATGATGTTGTGAAGGATTGGAAGCATATTGACTAAGGCACACAACAGCAAAGCTAATGTTGGGTCTGCTTCCAATCTGCACCCATAGCAGTGACCCCATTAGCTGTTGATACTTCTTTATTTCTGAAGTAGATGCTTGGCCTTCAAATTTGACCAGATGCGCATCCACGCTGGCTGGTAGGGGAGTGTATACTGGATTGGAATCCCTCATCCCAAACTTCTCAAGAATAGACAAAACATAAGCTGCCTGATCAATTTCCAGCGTCTTGTTAGGATGATCTCTGGTGATGTTAACACTGAGATATGACTGGATTTCTCCCAAGTCAGTCATCTCATATCAGCTAGATAGAGATTCCTTCAGCCATGTTATCTTATCTTTTGAAGATCCAAGTATAGTGATGTCATCAACATAAAGAATGACGAAAAGTGAATCATCCCCCCCATGGTGATGATACACATATACTCCTGCATCAGAGTACATCCAAGTGAAGCCCAGTTCATTAAGAACCACATGAAATTGAAGATTCCATGCCTGGGAGGCTTGTTTGAGGCCATATAATGCTTTTTGTAGCCTACAAACTTTGGACTCTTGTCCAGCAATGATGAAACCAACAGGTTGCTCCATATAAATCTCCTCATCCAGATCGCCATGTAGGAATGCCGATTTGACATCCATCTGGTGGATTTCCCAATCTTCTAGTGCAGCTAATGCTAGTAATAAACGAAGTGATTCAAATCTGGCGACTGGGGAGAATGTTTCATCAAAGTCCACTCCTTCTATTTGAGTGAAACCTTTTGCCACAAGCCTAGCATGAAACCGTCCATCTGGTTTCAGCTTAAAAACCCATTTAGATTTGACTGCCTTTCTTCCTTCAGGAAGATCCTCAAGGTGCCACACATTTAACTTTTTTAAGGCATCTATCTCATATTGACATGCCTCAAGCCACTCAGTGGCATTATCAGACTGCATTGCCTCCTGAAAAGTCAGGGGGTCTCTATAAGAGACACCAGCGGCATTTAGCAGCTCCATGGTCCCAAGTCTGGTTGAACCTTGCACAAACTCTGCATTATCCTCATTGTAAAAGCGAGGATTCAGACAACGTGAACGTTTTGGCATAACAATATCAAGATCTAAATCTTCTTGTATGGCCACAGATCATCATTCAGAGCATGGACTTTCCCTAGTAAAGACTGGTTGGGAAAGTTTGCCTTTAGCCTTTTTTGTTGACTTTCTAATGGCACGAGTTCTTGTGGGGAGTTGGGAGGGTTCCATTATTTGGGATGGTGGTGTCTGATAAATAGTGTCTGTGTGTGTGTTGACTTCATTATTGGGTGTGGTAGGCTCAGGATTTATTTGAGGAGGCTCCACTACCTCCTGTTCCTCAACCTTGGTATCCTTATGTCAAACAATCATGCTGCTGGTTATACTGACTGTGGTTAGTAGCGGTGAGGCTAGAAAAGACAAGTAACTTCAGAGGTTAGAAGAACTCTATATTACTACACTACTGACCTAGAAAAGACAAGTACTACATAGAGCGTTAGTCTAAAGGAAGTAGAGAGTAAAGTAAATGGGACTTACACTTCAGAGGTTAGAAGAACTCTGAAGTGAAAGGGACGAAACAGACACCCTTATATACCCATAGGGGCCAGGGGAAATGGTCTGTGCACACTGGGAATAAGTCCACAAGTGCCGGATAATAAACAGTGAGGGATAAAGGCCATTGGCCAAAGAGATATCACATGCTTACTGCGCATTACTAAGTCCATCACTAATCAGCTGAGTAAGGTGAGAAAGAAATGTAATAAAGATAACATAAAAAGTCCGATACTCCGAAATCTAATCTAATCTAATCTACAGCTGAAGCGAACCTTAGATGCCTGAAGCATCTCCAGACACGTCCTGTGTCAACACCTTATACTCAGGATCCTGAGGAACTGTGGCTATTGCTGGTGAGGGTTGGACAGACCCTCCTTCTACTGGAACAACTTGTTCCTTTGCTTTATCTCTGTTGTCCATTACAGAGCGGGATGGGAAGGATTCTTCATTAAATGTCACATCTCTGGACGAAACAAAGGACCGGGTATGTCTATCCCATAGGGTGTAGCCTTTGCTATTTGGCTCATACCCAACAAAGACAGCTTTTTTGGCTTTAGGGTCCAATTTTTGCTGCTTGTTTTCCAGAACATGATAATATGCTTCACAACCGAAGACTTTAAAATAAGAGACATCTGGTATGTCCCCAACCAGAAGCTCCAGCAGTGTCCTCCACTTATTGGAATGGATGGGAGTTCTGTTATATATGTGACATGCTGTAGAAACAGCACACTCCCAAAAGCCAAGAGAAAGCCCAGCATGATGAAGCATGCTAGTGGCTTTTTCCATTATAGTTCTATTGAACCTTTCAGCTCTTCCATTCTGTTGTGGAGAATATGGCATTGTAAGTTTATGCTCTATGCCAGCCTCACTTAGCAAGGACTTCAGTTCATTATTAATGTATTCGCCACCACAGTCTGTGTGTAAGGTCTTTATTTTGTTACTAGTTTTATTTTCTAAGAATGCCTTAACACTCGCAAAGACCAATTTGAAGTAATGTTTTGCTTTCATTGGAACAACAATAGCACTACAACTAAAGTCATCTATGAAAGTGGCGAAATATAAATTCCCTTGTATTGAGGTACATTGGAGTGGACCAACTAGATCACTATGAATGACCTCCAAAGGTGCTGAAGCCCGCTTATGAGAGGGAGGGAAAGGAAGGCAATGGGATTTTCCCATTTCACAGCCATGACAAGGCTTTACTTCCTCTTGGCTATTTTTTAGACTGAGGCCTTTTACGGCCTCAGGAGCATATCTCTTTAGGGCTTGTTTAGACATATGACCCATTCTGAGATGCCAGGTATCAAGGCTGGTTGATGCAGTATTCAGGGCAGCGGTTGGTTTATCCACTATGGACCCTTGGATCCAGTAGAGATCCCCAGCCTTGATTCCTTCCGCTATTCTTTGTCCTTTATACTCTATTGTGACATTGTACTGATCAAATAAGACCATACCACCTCTATTTGTGATATGACTTGTTGATAAGATGCGATTTCCTGCAGATGGCATGTAGAAAACGTTGTTAAGTTCCAATATATAATTTTTATTGGTCCTTATGTGAACGCTTCCTACTCCTTCTATTGGGACCACAGTTCCATCTGCCACTGTGACAGTATGTCCCGAATGAGGCAGATATTCATAGAAATCTGACTCAAAGGGTGTGAAGTGGGTGGTGGCACCGCTATCCATCATCCAGGCAAATCCATCATCTTGAAAGATTTCCTCAGTCGTATGCAAAGTATAAAGTTTAATGTGAGGTGTCTCATGCACCTCCTGTATTCTTCCACTACCATTAACTATTGTAGCTACTTGGTGGGAAGATGATGGTATACTGGCGCCTTGCACCTTCCTCTGGTTGCCCTTTTTTCCAGCAGTGGCATTCTGCCGATCCTGTTTCCTCTGCTGACATTCATTTGCCTTGTGGCCCAGCTTCTGGCAGTAGAAGCAGGTGACATCATTGGACGATGATGCACCTGCAGGTTGTGGCGTGATAATTTGAACTTTTTTATTTTCGTTTTTGTTGACGTGGGCTGCCTTGTTAAGGGCAGCCCCAACACCACTTCCTGCGGGGCCAGCAAGTCGGCTTTCCTCATTTAGGAACCTCTGAATGAGGTCCTGAGGGGAAAGGCATTCAGGAGGACCTGAAGCCAGGATTGAGCCAGCAATGGCACTGTATGATGGGGGAAGGGACTGGAGCAAAATAAAGCTCATCTGAAGGTCTGAGACCTCCATCCCATTCTCCTTCAGGGTATTCCTAGCATCTAGCACACGCTGCAATTGGGGCCTAAATGGTTTGCCTTCCTCCAAACAGAAGGATGAAACTGAGCACCACAAATTGTAGGTGGCCATGCTACCCACAGTGCCATACAAGGACTCCAGCTGCTCATACTTTGAGCAGACTGACAGATACTTCCTATCAGAGGCAACCTGAGAATAAACTTCGCTGGTAACGACCAGCACCAGTAAACCCATCAATACTTCTTCAACCCTACTCCATTCTTGGATTATGGGTTCGCTCCAGGCGGCAAATCTTGCCTGGTAATCCGCCTCCTTCTCATCATCCTTCTGGACCGGGGGATTGGCATATTCTGGTCCATCATGTGTGATGTGCCTTCTCATGCCATTAATCCTAAGTAGGGTGGTGAAAGACACTGACCACTGTGGCCAGTTGGAGCCATCGAGCTTATCGAATTTGAAGGTTGAGGGGAAGACAATGTTTGCCATTGAGATGATTTTGTAAAAATTTGATCCTGGTTCCAAGGAGCAGTTAGAACCAGTTGTCCAGGTCTCATTTAAGAGGGCCCATCCAATCTGTGGCGCTATGCTTCAGAACTTAAAAAAGTCCTGCCTCTGATGTGTGACTTCTAAGTAGTATAGTGAAGCTGTCTAACCCCATTCTACTACAGATCCCAAAGCCACATCAGGCAGATACTGTGTAAATAGAAGGGGAGTCATGTCATGGAGGAGCCAACCACAAGTTCCACATAGAGACAAAGGGTATAGAGCCCTTCCTCTAGTGCTGGTGGTGGAGTCCATGATTAAGCCCTAGATGATTGGGGCCATGACTGTAGTAGACTATTGGGTTTCCTCTGGTGGGGCAAACCCCCACAACATGGCAGCGAATACTTCTGCCCAGAGACAAAACCCTCTAGCTACTGTGTATATACTATAGTAGTGTGGCCTACTTGTATCGAGCCCAAGCGTCATGGGAGTGACTACCCATGCCTTGTTCTAGACCCTAAACTCTACCAGTGGGTGGCTAAACCCGGCTTACAGATCAAGCCAAGCATTGACCAGACCTAAAGCCTCAAGCCTTCTGGGCAAGTGGCCTACTAAAACTATCTATGGGACGAAAACCCAGCTACAACTATGAACACTATTTACTTAGGGCACACATGAGGAGCTTAAGGTGTTTCACCCACGAAGGGTCCCTCGTCACCTTTTGCAAGAACCCTTGAGAAAGGGCTAGCCAAACAGATCAAGGTGGGCACATAAAGCACACCACCTTGTGGACAGTTAAGGGCAAAAAGGTGAAAATGAAGCTCACAAGGAAAAGTTTATTGGGATGGAAACTTTTGAAGCTTTGTTGAGCTTGGAAAGTTGTGTTGGACTGTGATCAAAAGAACGCCAGGTCAGTAATGAGCAGCAGGGCCCATAACCTGATGAACAGGCATGTGTGTGCAGTGATACTGACTGTTTGAAGTTAGCGTGTAAGGCTAGAAACAAGTTATACTTCAGAGGTGAAGAAAACTCTGTATTACTATACTACACACCTAGAAACAAGTTATCTACAAGAGACGGTTAGTTATAGGTAAGGTAGTAAGTAGAGAGACTGGGACTTACACTTCAGAGGTGAAGAAAACTCTGAAGTGTAGGAGATGAAACAGACACCCTTATATACTACTCAAGGGATGGTCTGTGCGCAATGGAATGCGCTAGAATATCTACTGAGGGACAAAGGCCATTGGCCAGTAAGATATCACATGCTATACAGGATTACTAAGGTACATCAGTCAGCTGCTGCGCATCACGAGAAAGAAAGTAATAATGATATGGTAAAAAGTCCGAAACTCCGAATCAATATCTAATCTAATCTTGCACAGCTTAGACCCTAACCTAGATGCCTGAAGCACCTCAAGACACATAGCGTGTCAACAGGTTACCCCTGCCAATCACTAGTTGCTGGGCAAGGGTTGTAACATGAGGGGTCCTGTGAGCATCATGTCACAGGCATCAGGCAAGGTCCCAAGGCAGCAAGCCAAGGGCATCAGGTCAAAGGTCCTAGGCACAAGGCCATAGGCATCTGGGTTCTGGGGCCAAAGTGGTCAAGAGATGGTGGAGCAGGGGAATGGACAGTCAAGTGTGGTGAAAAAGGGAGGTGCAGTGTGAGGGTCAGGAAAAGAGTAGGGTTGTAACATAAGTAAAGTAGAAACTTCAGAGGTGAATGAAACTCTGAAGTGTAGAGGATGAAACAGACACCCTTATATACCCATGGGGGCCAGGGGAAATGGTCTGTGCACACTGGGAATAAGTCCACAAGTGCCAGACAACAAACAGAGAAGGATAAAGGCCATTGGCCAGTGGAGAATCACATGTAAACTATGATTACTAAGTGGATCAGTAAGCTGCTGAGTAACATGTGAAAGAAATGTAATAAGGATAACATAAAAAGTCCGATACTCTGAGATCTAATCTAACCTAATCAGACAGCTAAACCAAAACTCAGATGCCTGAAGCATCTCCAGACACATCCCATGTCAACAGGACCCATGCAGGAAGTCACAGAGCCAGTGCATCATCCATGTTACACTCAGCAGGGCATATCATGTGTGACGTGCACAATCCAGCATGGGTCCACTAGCAGTCTCAAAGATCCTCAGTGAGGTCAGCTCAACAAGCTGAACTTACAGCCTAGCCTCAACAAAATCAAAAGGGGATGCACCATAACCAGGTGTGGAGGGAGATGGGATGAGTAGGCCAAAGGGAGCTAATCCCCTAAGGCCTGTGAGTGGGGCAAGACCTGGCTGCTGTGCCAGAGGCACAACAGACAGACTGAGGTCACAGTCAGAGTGAAGGAAGTCATAACTCAGCCACAGTGCAGACAGTGCTCCCAGGTGGACTGAAGTCAGAGCAGAGGTTGAAGGCTCAGCCCAAGTGCTGAAGGCATGGCAAAGGACTGAAGCTGAGGTCAAAGGGAAACCAGAGCTGACAGCAGCATCTGGGTCAAGAGGGAAAACCAGGGCAGCAATGCCTCTGGGTCAGGGTCTATCAAGGTGCACACTCACTGTCAGAAACAGCAAGGTCCCTCTCAGAAAGGTGGTGAATGCAGGGAGTGTGGAACAGGCATGTGGCGCAGCATACTGACTGTGGAAAGTTAGCGGGTTAGGCTATAAAGACAAGTTACTTCAGAGGTAGAAGAAACTCTATATTACTATACTACACACCTATAAAGACAAGTTCTATATACAGAGTTAGTCTAGAGGTAGTGAGATAGTAGAGAGGACGACTTACACTTCAGAGGTAGAAGAAACTCTGAAGTGTAAGAGACAAAACAGACACCCTTATATACACTTCCAAGGGATGGTCTGTGCACTGGGAATAAGTCCACAAGTGCCGGACAAAGTCCAAACAACAAATAGAGGGAGAAAGGCCATTGGCCACTACAGGAATCACATGTTACATGGTGCATCAGTCAGCTACTGCGGAATGTGAGAAGGAAAGTAATAAAGATAGTGTAAATAGTCTGAAACTCCGGTATCTAATCTAATCTACAAAGTAGCTAATCTAATCACCTGATGCCTGAAGCATCACTGAACATCTCCTGTGTTCAACAGGGAGACAGATGGTCCTCCCCTCTCTGGATTCTGGATCTACATGCTCAAGGGCTGAAGTCCCAAGAGGTTAAATCTAAGGTCCTACAAACTGTCTACAGCATCTTAAGTACTGTAACAGGTCAATCTGTAGCCAATCAGAGTCAGAGTCCATATCTACCAATGGCAGATAAGCCACCAGTCATAAAGTCCATGATAGGAATAAGTCCTATCAAAAGCATAGTCATGTGGGCTAAGTCCCACAAGGTCAGGTTGGGTGCAGGAACATTCCCACAGGAGTCAGAGGCAGATTGATGGATTACAATCCATTGGTGACCTGGAGGAGTGCAAAAGCACACCACAGTCATCAAAAGTTCTAGCCTTTGGCTAGAACAATTAATTTTTGGTGCACCCCTCAGGGGCAATGAACTTTGATCTTGTTTGTGTCTCACATTTGATTCTACAGACTCTGTGGTTAAAAGTTTACAGTTACAAGAGATAAATGTTTATTTTATTTTGATTATTTTATCTAACTGATACAAGTGCAACAAAATTGAAAAGTCACAAGACAAAATGTCTCATTTACTTAACCCCTATTTACAAAACTCTTATACTTGTATTGAAATTAACTGTAGTGTAAATTGTATAAAAAAAGGCTTGAAAAAGCAAATAATGAATCCAGAGAAAAGTATTGAATTCTTTTTCCTTCAAAAAGATTTACACATGCATACCCCTATTTGGCCCCCCATAATCTTATCAGGTTATGGGCCCTGCTGCTGCTAAATAAACTCGAAACTTACTTGCGTCATTTGCACTACACTCTTTCATTATGGCTGATGACCTTAAACTCAATGTTATCAAGTTAGCAGCAGACAGATCCAACTGGATCACATACTGAGACCACATGAAATGGATCATTGATATGAAGGGCTTGTTGCCGCTTCTTATCAATGAAAATCCCACAGCAAGTTATGTCAATGCAGGCACAGTTGATGGACTTACCCCTGAGCAAAAATGGGCAGTGGACAGAGCTATTGTCAAGCAGCTTATTGCTGCATCCATACCCAACACAGTCTTTAATTGAATAAAGACTGCTATGCATGCAAAAGTGGTGTGGGACATTTTAACGACACTTTTTGAGGGACAATCAAGTAGCTTGATGGTAGACCTGGGAAGAAAATTCCAAAATACAAAATGTGGTGAGGAAGATAATGTTTGAACTCACCTTGACAGGCTGGATGAGATGCAAGAGAAGCTTGCATCTATTGGCAGAGTTGTAGACAACCTTGAATATGTTGCCATTATCTCAGGATCCCTACCACCATCCTATGACAGTCCTATCAAATCCCTCATGACATTGTACAATGTGAATAACCAAGTCGTAACCCCAGCTGCTGTAAAATGTACCACCCTTAACATGTATGAATGTCAACTCCTCTGAAAAATGCCTCAAGATGAGGCATTCATGGCAAGAACCCAGCAGAAGAAGAAGAAATGAGAAATCAAATGCTTTAACTGCCACAAGAAAGGGCTTGTTAAAGTGGAATGCTGGGCCAGAGGAGGAGGGAAAGAAGGCCAAGGGCCAAAGAAAAACAAGAGCAACAATGACAATGCTGCTGTAGCAACAGAGAACACAGACAAGACAATGACAGACATTGAATCCTGGGCTGTCGAAACAACAAGCTTTGAAGAGCAAAATAATTCATCAGTACAAGAAACGGCAAATGCAGCAAGTACCTGTGAAGCCAAGCTTTATGATTCTGGTGCCTCACAGCACATTTCCCCTTTTCATCATTGATTCCTCTCCTATCAGCCCATTCCCCCTCAACCAATTAGCACTGCTGACAAGTGATTTTTCTATGCCATTGGTACTGGCAATCTTCAGATTGAAGTGCCTAATGGAACATTGACTACTCTGATTATCTTGCATGATATCTTGCATGTGCCAGACATTCCGCTTACCATTGTATCCATAGGATGCATCACAAGTGCAGGATATTCAGTATCCTTCCAAGGTAGTTGTTGCAATATCAAAAATGAAAAAGGACTTCAAATTGGCAGTATAGTGGCAAATGCAAATGGATTGTACAAAGTCAAGCATTCAAATCTGACTGTGGCAGCAGCTATACTGGAAGAAGTAGATCTTCCCACACTCCACAAGTGACTTGGTCACATCTCAGTGGACACAATTTGCACTTTGATTTGCAGCCATGCAGTCACTGGACTGCATCTAATAGACAATCATTCCCCTTTTTATTGCAATTCATGCAATTATGCTAAGTTAACTAGTGTTTAAAGGTCTGGTCCAGTCTGGTTTTTTGACCATAATGGGACACAACCAGCAACTGCAACTGGTTGCCAGTTGTACCTTATGTCCAGATAACTGGACCAGACTGCCTAAAGACTGAAAAATGGTCCTTTTCAGTCTGGTTGCCGGTCTGCAACTGGTCTGAACCAGTCCTACAATATGAAAATTATGTAATAGGGGTATAGTAGTGTAGTAATAATCATATTATAATGAGGATGACATTTATCAAAGAGCATGCCAGAAAATAAATGGCAGCATCTGTGATTGAACCCAAGACCTCCAGGTACACACTTGGTCTGGTGCTCTAACCATTGAGCCACCCAGCCTCACTAGTAAAATCACACAATATATTATATATAGGGTTATGCAAAGTTGATTTTATCACTTGTGTCTAATTAATTGTGAACATGTTTTTGATCTTATCACTTAGGTGTATATCCTAAGCATCCAATTAATTGTGAATGCATTTTTTATCACTTGTATTATCTTAGATGTATATCCTAAGTATCTAATTAATTATGAATGCGTCTTCGATCTTATCACTTAGATGTATGTCCTAGGTATTTAATTAATTGTGAACACATTTTTGATCTTATCACTTAGATGTATATCCTAAGTATCTAATTAATTATGAACACATTTTCGATCTTATCACTTAGATGTATGTCCTAAGTATCTAATTAATTGTGAACATGTTTTTTATCACCTGTATTATCTTAGATGTATATCCTAAGTATCTAATTAATTGTGAATGCATTTTTGATCTTATCACTTAGATGTATATCCTAGGTATCTAATTAATTGTGAATGCATTTTTAATCTTATCACTTAGATGTATATCCTAAGTATCTAATTAATTGTGAATGCATTTTTGATCAGACTGCTATCCTGGAATGTCTGTACCAGTATCTTTGTTTGGTTCAACATAGATAATACAAGTGATAAGATCAAAAATGCATTCACAATTAATTAGATACTTAGGATATACATCTAATACAATCTGGTGAATGCCACCTGAAATGCTTGTTGGAATTTCTCCCACAGGTGCAGCTCTTGAATTCTGGCATGGGCTACATTGGCTAGCCACTGTGTCTGCTCCATCACCCATTGGCTAATCTTGGGTCCTCTCATTAGGGCCAACACATACGATATTCTGGAGATCTCGCCTTTTATGGCTGTTGCTTGGCTATTCAGGAAGATGTGGAGTTCTACTTGAGCCCACCAATGCTCTGCCTCTCCTCACTTTCTGTCAAAGAATGGGGGTGGTACCCCTTCTATTCGTCCTCTGGTCATTTCATCTTTGGGGTGTCATGGTTACTAGTAAGTTGGTGTATTCTCCATCTGGGTCTTTTGGGTTAGCTGATTGCTGTTGTTGTCTAGGTCAGGGTTCATGAAATATGGTCAGCATCAGGTCCAGGTTCACTTTGCTGGTAGTGCTTCAAATACAGATGGAGGATATGTTTGGTTAGTGGGGTTCTGGAGGAATCAGGTGCGTTGAATCTGGTTTCATTTGGGACTATTCTAATAGCTTCAATCTGTCCTAGGTGTTTTAGGATGGACATGGTACCAAGTTCCTTGGTAGACATTGATTGTGAGGCACATATGTCGGTAGGGGATCCAATATCCTCTAAAAGGTACATTCTCTTCACGAAGCTCTAACTGGTGCACATTTGCTTTTAGCTCTGGGTCCATGTTGTCAGCTGGTCATATGGGAAGGACGAATGGGAAGGAGGTTGCCATGGTTGCAAGGTTCATGTCGATGGATGTCAATGAAGATTCCTGGAGCAGTCTTGCTTCCAGTCGGGGTTCAAGTAAGAAGTCAGGGTTTGGTGGTTTGGCGTCGTGTGGGTCACTCTCAGTCAGGGAGTCACTTGTGAGAAGTGTAAAGTGGTTTCGGTTTACAGGTGAGATTCTTTCAAGGCTCTGTGTTACTGATTGGTCTTGTAGGTTTCAGGTTGGCAACTGGTACTTGAGGGACATGTCATCTGTTGAAGGCATCTGTGGGCTCTTGTGCAGAAGATGTCATTGGTCAGGGATTTGGGCAATGGGACGCATCATCTGTTGAAGGCATCTGGGCTCTCACACAGAAGAAGATGTCTGTGACACTTTCTTGCTAGTATTTCGCATTTTCTCTCTTTTTTTGTCTTCTATGCCCCTTTCTTTCACTGTATACCTTATCAGATCCACTTATCTGATGGCCATAGTCTGGACAAGGGATTCAACTCCCATGTCATCTGATTGATGATCTCATAGTTGATGTCATAGACCTTGTGACCCTAGTATGATCTCATAGTTGATGTCATGACCATTGTGACTTAGTATGATATCATTTGTACAAGACTCTAGACTATGACTTCATAGTAGCTACATTGTGTTTAAGGACTACAATAAATCCAAGGACAGACCAAGTCTGTTCTCCTTGTACCAATCAAAGGTCCTTAGGAAGTCCCTTCAGCCCTCTTCCAAGATGTGACTTGAGAGGGTTTGGCTCACCAGTAGCTCCAGCAAAGGCTCTTGCCTTGCTATCTGAACACCCTGACTTCACACACGACATTCAGACTTGTTGCCTTGATCCACACCAGCCGCACACTGTGATGTCTTGACTTGACTTGACACTTGCATACCTTGATTACCTTGTGACCCTGACCCAAACCCAAACCGACACACACCAAAGGACCTGTGTGTGACAACGTTGTTGGTCAGGGATTCAGGCAATGGGACGCATTGTCGTCACCTTGCAGGTTTGGGTGAGTTCTTTTGTTTATAAGTTCTGAGAAGTCTGTTTTAATGTCACAGCCAGGTCTTTGCTGTGTCAAGGTCATTCAAGCTGCAGTCCCTCAAGTTATGGAGTGCATGCAAGGTCAAGGTTGAGACTGTCAAGGATCAGTCAAGTCACAGTATCAAGGTGAACCACAGAGGGCCAGGATCAAGGCTCAAGGTCAAGGCTATCAAAAACAAATTGATTCAAGAGTGTCAAAGCGAACTACAAGAGCCATGGTCAAGGTTCAAGAGGGGCATGTGTGCAAGAAGCAAGTTGAAGCAGTGGCAATAGGCCCTGCTGGAGGTCTGTCTTTCCAAATGTCCTGTTTAAATACATGTACTCTAGTGTCTTGTAAGTAAGGTAGAATGCTCAGTATAATGGCTAGCCATGTGAATCTCCACTGGAGATTGAGACCAGAAATGCAAGTGTTGCACTAAGCAGATAAATTATCACAAATGTGTCACAAACTGTCACATCAACAAAATGTGTTCACAATACTTAGGATACACATCTAATAATACTCTTAATAACCATATATAATATATATTGTGTGGTTTTAGTAGTGAGACTGTGTGGCTCAGTGGTTGGAGTGGGAGTGTGTGTGTGTAGACATGGCTCTGACTGGAGGCCTTGGGTTCAATCCCCAATTTTGGCCATTTCTTTCCAGTTTAGGAGTCCACAGGAATTTCCACTGGATGACTCAGATCTGTGAGTTGGGTATTCCCATGGCTGTGGATTTTGTGCTATGCCATATATGGAAATAGACTGGTTGCAACCAGTCTAAACTGGTTTCCATTGGTCTTTCAATATTCTGTAATAGCATGCAACCAGCAACTGATAAGTCACAGAATCTGGGCAACTGCAACCAGTGGTCTGGTTGCATTTGGTCACATCTGGTCCAGTTCCAGTTGCTTTTTCAGTTAGGGCAACCAGACCTTTAAACACTAAGGATGTCCTGGGCCAGATATCTGAAATGTGTGATGCAAGTAAAGACCTTGCATGCATTCACATGGGTAACCCATGAGTTTACCCATACCCACAGTGATGGGTATGGGTATGGGTACAGGTACCAACAAAGACACCCCAGGGTTACCCCTGGCATTCACTAATCTTATCTCTTATCTTTACCATATTTAGCTAACACTTATCTGCTATCTAAATAGGTAAAGATACTACTATAGTGGGGGAGTTTTGGTGGCTTAATGATAAGATTAAAGCTCATTCAGTCCATGCTGTCCATGCCATCTAATGCTGTCAATGGCCATTTTTTTGACAGTTTGGATGGCATTTTCCATACCTGTCTACTGTCTGTCTCAACATTGACTTGAGCTTGGTACAGCACAGGTATGGCAACCATACTATGGACCTGTCCATACCATGAGGTACAGGTATGGTGCACAGCCCTAGCATTGATTCATGCTGCACTATTCCCACATATAGTAAATACAATCTGGCACCCTAGCCATTCTAGCCATTCTAGCCATTCTAGTCATGCTAGCAAATGTCATTTTCCTGATACAGGTAGTGATTGGCAGGGGTAACCCTGGGGTATACTCGTTGGTACCCATACCCATACCTGTACCCATCACTGCGGGTATGGGTTGTGAAACAGGCATGTGCGCAGCATACTGACTGTAAGGTTAGCGGGTTAGGCTAGAAAGACAAGTTATACTTCAGAGGTTGAAGAAACTCTTAATTACTATTCTACTGACCTAGAAAGACAAGTTATCTACAAGAGACAGTTAGTCAAAGGTATGATAGAAAGTATAGTAGAACTTACACTTCAGAGGTTGAAGAAACTCTGAAGTGGAAGAGACAAAACAGACACCCTTATATACTATCCAAGGGATGGTCTGTGCACTGGGAATAAGTCCACAAGTGCCGGACAAAGTCCAAACAATAAACATGAGGGAGAAAGGCCATTGGCCACTACAGAAATCACATGTTACATAGTGCATCAGTCAGCTACTGTGGAATGTGAGAAAGAAAGTAATAAAGATATGGTAAAAGTCCAAAACTCCGGAATCTAATCTAATCTACAAAGCAGCTAATCTAATCACCTGATGCCTGAAGCATCACCGAACATCTTCTGTGTTCAACATCCCTCCATGCTGAAGGCATCTGGTCATGGATGGGAAATGAGTTGGATGAGCACACTGTCATCACAATTAAATGAGCATATTGCCAGCCAGAGATCCAACGTCTCTAACTCTCGAGCGCGGTTTGTGAGTTTTGCATACGAGTTGTAGATTCGCTTATGCAAGCTGAATGCTTGACATATCTACTTTGTACACACCACTTGCATCACTCTCGAGGTCGACAATGTACTCATATGGCATGGTGGGAAAGTGAAACTGGTATACAAAGTTTCCAGATTCCAGCTCTTCTCATTTCAGCATAAGTCCAAGTCCATTAACCATGGTTTCAAACGACGCTTTTGGTAGAGACTTAGTGAAGCCATCTGCCAGCATCTCACCTGTGGGGGTTCGCACTAACTCAATTATGTGCAATTCAACGTACCCCCTAATGGCATGGTACTTGATTGGAATATGCTTTGACCGCCTTCCTGTGACTGGGTTTAATGCCAAATCCACGGCACCCTTATTGTCACAATGGAGTAGTATAGGGGAGGATACCTCATACCCTAATTCCTCCATAAAAGTCCTATACCACACTGCCTGATTAGCAGCCTCAGAGAGGCTCATATATTCAGCCTCAGTGGTGGACTGTGCTACTGTTTTCTGCTTTCTGGAACACCATGAAATGGCACCATTTGCTAAGAAAAACATGTAGCCCGAGGTAGAGCAGCAGTCCTCTTGATCTCCCCATGAGGAATCTGCAAAGCCATGAAGGCCACTCTCCCCATTCCCTCCAGAATACCGCAACTTGCAGTCTTTTGTACTATTAAGATACTTTAAGACATATTTTGCAAGTCGCATATGATCTTGGGAGGGGTTGGAAGCATATTGGCTAAGGCATGCCACAGCAAAACTGATATCGGGTCTGCTTCCAATCTGCACCCATAGCAGTGACCCCATCAGCTGTTGGTACTTCTTTATTTCAGAAGCAGATGCCTGGCCTTCAAACTTGACCAGATGTACATCAGCGCCAGAGGGAAGAGGAGTATATACTCGGTTGGAATCCCTCATCCCAAACTTCTCAATAATAGATAAAACGTAGGCTGCTTGATCAATTTCCAGTGTCTTGTTAGGACGATCCCTGGTGATGTTAACTCCAAGGTACGACTGGATTTCTCCCAAGTCAGTCATCTCATATCAATTAGATAGTGATGACTTCAGCCATGTTATCTTATCATTGGAAGATCCAAGTATAGTAATGTCATCTACATAGAGAATGACATAGAGTGAATCATCCCCCTCCTTATGATGAAACACATATACTCCTGCATCAGAGTACGTCTGAGTAAAGCCCAGTTCATTAAGAACTGCATGGAATTGTAGGTTCCATGCTCGGGAAGCTTGTTTGAGGCCATATAATGCTTTTTGTAGCCTACAAACTTTGGACTCTTGACCAGCAATGACGAAACCAACTGGTTGCTCCATATATATCTCTTCATCCAGATCGCCATGTAGGAATGCCGATTTGACATCCATCTGGTGGATTTCCCAATCCTCTAGCATAGCTAGTGCTAGTAATAATCTAAGAGATTCAAATCTGGCGACTGGAGAGAAAGTTTCGTCGAAGTCCACTCCTTCTACTTGGGTGAACCCTTTTGCCACGAGCCTAGCACGAAACCGTCCATCTGGTTTCAGCTTAAAAACCCATTTAGATTTGACAGCCTTTCTTCCTTTTGGAAGATCCTCAAGGTGCCACACATCAAGTTTATCTAAGGCATCAATTTCATATTTACATGCCTCAAGCCATTCACTGGCATTGTCAGACTGCATTGCCTCCTGAAAAGTCAGGGGGTCTCTGTAAGAGACACCTGCGGCATATAGCAACTCCATGTGCCCAAGTCTGGAAGAATGTTACGTCCGGTGTGAGACGTTCTGCACGACTTGTGCGACAGCGTGGTTCTAGGGTTTCAGATAAGAGACCAATAAGGCCTCTTGGAGTTCCAAGGGAAAGAGTCAAAGTCGAAGGGGCTGTTCCCTAAGACGATGTTAAGCGGAAAGTGCCGAAAGCACTGAGACAGACGAGTCAAAGGATCAAGGGAGAGTCCAGAAGACAAACACCGATGTATTCAATAAGTCGAGTCTGGGGTCTACAGCGTAGCTACAGTGGACTTATATACGTAACTCAACAGGCGTCTACGAGATAAGGATACGGAGTCAAGTGGGCCCGAATATACGGAAGCGGACAGCGTAAAGTCTAGCTTCTGATAGGGTATTAAGTAAGTGTCCGGTCGTAAAGATAAGATGATAAGAAGATAAGGAGTCAAACATAAGTAAACATCACGTCAACAGATATAAAGCGAGTCATGGGGATGGAAGCAAGGCATGTGACGGATCCCACGATGGGGACGTGATCGAGAAGTGTAAGGTGGGTGGCAAGGAGGGGTCGTCGTTGGGAAGGTGAAAGAAAACGGGGACGGATGGTAGAGGTCGTAACATCACCCCCTCTTCTGGTTCTAGCAGACCCGGCTAGAAACGACTCGTACCGTCATCATCTTGTACCAACTCCAAGTAGTCGTCAGCTACATTACGATCATCCATTGTATAATTCTCCTTGTCCTCGTCTTGGGGGCATTGGTGAGTACGGAGGAACCCATAGGGGCCGCGTCGACCACACATGCGGCACAGATCATGGACCGGGCAGTCCAGTTCTCGATGCCCTGCATTATGACGCAGGCACTTGCCACACCATGCGGACGGGTTGCTGATCGTTGGGGCGACTCCCAGTCAATGGAAGATACAGAACCTGCTCCAGTGCAGGTTGCTGCGACAATGCCGACACCATTTGCGATTGAGGGGGCAGTTCCAGCTGATGTGATACTTACTATCACAACGCCAGCATGTCTCGCCTCGAGGGTTCTCATGCATGCGCGGCATCTCAAACCGATTCGGCAGCAACACGGGAGCAGCCCCCAATGATCGTGGGGGTAGGGGCCGGGCATATGTGTCGGCGTACCTTTCTGCAATTGTCTGATAAGCATCCCCCTTTTCCAGCCTCTTTCGAATCTCCACCAATTCCTGCTCGACCTGGAACATCCCATTGGTCAGCCGGGCCATCATCTTCGCGTGCTCTTTATATTGTTGATTGAGTGTTTTGCGCAAGGTTAGGTTCTTCCGCAGTCTCATTACCTCGGCTTTGAGACACGGAAGTTGCATGTCACTCAACACCTCATCGATGGCGAAAGCCCGCGAATCTTCAGCAGCCAGGTGCCCCAGCTGTTCGTCGGTCATGGTGTGATGCAGACGACCAGTGTACCTTTCCTCCAGATATACCGGAGCTCCATAAACAGGGCCGTCCTTCTTCATGCATCCGGCCACATCCATCCCTCTGTTGGTGTAGAAAATGTATTTGGCGATCGCAACTGTCCCGTCACCCATGGTGATCTCCAACGGGTAGTACGTGGAGGAGTTCGGGTTGTTAATGAAGAAGGGAAATTCGGGGACCTCGTCATCCGACTCCATACCTATCAGGTCATTTGGATGTGGTTCTTCACAGTGTTTAAAGTCGTCGTTAGGGTTGGGAGACTGGTTCTTGACCCGGGCTTCGGCGGCCTCGTAGTCAATGGGTGAGGAGGGACGTGTGGAAGGGTGCGCGGAAGGGAAGTTCTCGACAACTACTGTGGTAGCGGCGAAAGCGTCAATGGCGGCGTTGGCAGCGATGAAAGACATGATGGATTCGATAGTTGTAGGACGTTGCTGTGGGAGCATGTACTGGGGGAATCGGTGGGGGGTTTGGGGCAGTCCTTTTAAGCATTCTTGGGTGCTTCTGGATGTCGGATGTGGAACTCCGAGATAAGGTCCGGGGCAAAGATATCTCCGGCTGATTCCCACGAGTTGTCAGAGTCTGGGAATCCCTTCCACTTGATTAGGTAGTGCAATTTGCGCCCTCGGCCTTGTCGCTTGGAGTCTAGAACACGTTCCACTTCCCACTCTTCTTCGCCATCGATAAGGTCAGGCGGGGGTCTTGGGAAGTTTTCTCCGTGAATGGAGGTTTCCTTGTAAGGGGTCAGAAGCTTGGCATGGAAGACTGGGTGGATCTTCCATTTCGGCGGCAGTTTCAATTCGTATGACACATCCAACAGCTTCCTTGTGATCTGGAAGGGTCCGTGACGTCGGGGCGCTAGTTTGGCCGAGGGGTGTGACGTGTGAATGTTCCTGCCCTCGAGCCATACCCAGTCATTGGTCCGATAAGGTGTGAACATGCTTGGCCGTGCTATCAGAAGTTGTTGCGCCTTTACCAGATTCTCATTGGCCGATTGTCGCAGTTCCTCCCATTGGCTTATCCTTTCGGTTACTGACGGGGTGTTGACGGGCTTATCTGTCCATGTGGTGCGTGGGGTCCAGCCCATGATAAGGGAAAAAGGGGTAGCTTTTGTCGTGCCATTGGGCCACGAGTTATGGGCGAATTCCGCGGTCGATAGCCATTCTGCCCAGTCATCTTGCCTGCTGTTGCACCAGAATCGGAGGTACTGCTCTAGCCACTGGTTTGTCCGTTCCGACTGTCCATCCGTTTGGGGGTGGTATGCCGTAGAGATATTCTGTGTGATGTCCAATGTTTTGCATAGGGCCTTTGCAAATGCCGATGTGAAACGAGTATCCCTGTCAGAGATAATCTTCTTGGGGAGCCCGTAGTGGCGGTATACATGGTTTAGGTAGAGCTTTGCCACTCCTTCGGCTGTGATGGTTTCGTTACAGGGGATAAAGAGAGCCGCTTTGGAGCAATCATGGTCTGTAATTGTGAGGATGGTGTCGAAGCCTTGTGATTTGGGCAGCTTGACAATGAAGTCCATGGCGATGGTCTGGAATGGGGTCGATGCAATAGGAGTGATGGGGTACATTGGTGGGATCTTCGGGTGCGTGTTCACCTTGTTTGCTTGGCATGAGGCACATCCTTGTACGTAGTTTTCAATGTCCTTTTTCATGTTGGGCCACCAATAGTCTCTTTTGGCCAGGGCGTAGGTGTTGGCGATACCTGGATGGCCAGCAGAGGGAAGGTCGTGATGAAAATGGATCACCCCCCTCTTAATGTTGTCGCCACCGGTGACAACGAGTCGATCCCCGTCTTTCCACCAAAGACCGTCAATCTTCTTTAAATTATGAGCGTCAGCCCATGATAGGCACAGGTCTTGGTTCATATTCTGGGAAACTTGTGCCCAAAGGTCCATGTCGTGGAGACTGACCACGGCCGATTTTGCGAAGACCTCTTCTGGGAGGACGGTGATGTCATTATTGTCGTCCTCTCCTGTATGCATATCCGGCCTTCGTGACAAGGCATCTGCTCTGGCGTTCTGGCTTCCTGCAATATGTTTCAATGTGAAGTTATACTCCTCCAACTCCAAGACCTCGCGTGCCACGCGCCGACTGATTTTGTGGGGTTCTTTCCAATACAATAGATTGGAATGGTCAGTGTGGATGATGGTCTTGTGCGAGGTTCCTGCCAGATAGGGTCGCCAATGCCGCAATGCTTTGACTATGGCCAAAAGCTCTCTGTCCCAGATGTCATAGTTTCGTTCGGCTGAGGAGAAGGTTTCAGAGTAGTATGCTACCGGGTGAAGTATTTGTGTGGCATCTCTCTGATATAACACTGCCCCGTTCGCAAAGTGAGAGGCGTCCACCTCTAGTTCGAAGGGGCGACTCAGATCTGGCTGGATGAGTACTGGTTCTGACCCGACAAGATCCCTAATCTGCTCGAATGCGTGCTGCTGTGTTGCACCCCAATACCATAGTACATCCTTTTTCAGTAGGTCGTTCAGTGGCCGCGCTATGCCTGAAAATCCCTTGACGAATCGTCGGTAGAAGTTACAGAATCCAATGAATGACCGGACATCTTTGACGCAAGTTGGCACTGGCCACTCTCGAATTCCTTGTACTTTAATGGGGTCCATACGCACTTGTCCTCCTTCCAGGATGACTCCTAGGTACTCAACACTCCGTTGTTCGAAGGAACATTTAGCTGGTTTGAGATACAGGTCATGTTCTCGTAGTATGTCCAGTACCTGGTGCACTCGGTCTCGATGGTGGTCTAAATTGTCTGGGGTAGCTACCAGGATGTCGTCCATGTAGACCACTACTTCTCCAGTGAGAATGAGATCGCGGAAAATGTGGTTCATCATAGACTGGAATGTTGCCGGCGAATTCGTGAGACCAAAGAACATGACGTTGGGTTCGAACAACCCTTGATTCGTCTTGAATGCTGCTTTGCACTGGTCTCCTTCCCTGATTCTAACATTGTTGTAGCCCCACCGCACGTCCATCTTGGAGAAGAGGGATTTATCCCTCATAGTGTCGATAAGTTCAGAGATGAGCGGCAGGGGGTAGGCATTTTTCACGGTATACGCATTGAGTCGTTGATAATCCTGGACCGGCCGCAGCTTGCCATCCTTCTTCTTGATGAAGAAGAAGGGCGAGGCGTACTGCGACTTGGAGGGGCGAATGTAACCTTTTGCCAAATGTTCTTCGAGGAATTCTGTCAATGCCACCTGCTCCGACTGGGACAGTGGGTAGATTTTACAATCTATGGCAGTCGGTGTATCCGGGAGTAGGTCTATAGCATGGTCCCATGGTCTGGAGGGCGGAAAACGCTGGGATTCTTCCTCGGAAAATACCTTCCAATGCCGATGGTAGGTACTCGGTACTATGTCGCTGTAGGTTTTTTCTGCCTGCCCCTGTATCGCCTTTTGAGCTAATTCTGATGCTTTGGTGACATAGCAGTAGCCTGGGTCTTCTTCCTTCGTACCGGTAGCTTTTATCGTTGGATGTCTGACTGCGTAATCATATCCTATCGACGTGATGATGGTGGGGTATGATTCCTTATCCATTGTTGCATCCGCCCAATTGATCTTTGGTTCGAACGCAGCGAGCCATGGGTATCCAAGAATAAGGTCTTCGTCTCCTAGATCCGTGACTAAGAAGCGAATGTTTTTTGTAGCTTCTCCAACCTGGACCCTTAGATCTGTGTAGTGAGTGATTTTCCCTGCACGATTGGCCGTTCCATCAATGTTCCAAATGTTCTTTTCCTGGGGAAGTGCCAGCCGTCCCAAACCCATTGTTCTAAGTAGTCGTGGGTGAATAAAATTGTCTGTGGCTCCTGAGTCCACTAAAATGTCTCATCGGCCGTCCTCTGTGTAGTTTCAAAATGGACTGGTATTTTCAACGATTTGAATCGACTAGCATACACAGAGGTAACATGGAGTGCTCCGCGCCCAGGCCGATGGGTTTGAGCCTAACAAAAATCCTTTTTTCGCAAATGCCTTCTCTACTAATAGGGCGCGCACTTCCTCACTCTCCTTCATCATGTTAGCCCATATATCCTGAGCTTTTCTTCTTTAGACCGCTTGTCCACCGTTGGTGGGTTATTCTGAGCAGGATGTTCTGGCGCCGTCGTGGCGGCAGCGACTCGTGCTCCCTTCTTGGGGCAGTCCCGAGACATGTGCCCCAATGCCCTGCAACGGAAGCAGGTCCTTCTTTCATGAGGGTTTGTTGCTCATCCTCTGTAAGCGTTGCTCGAGCTCGGGCTCGATCTGCGGAGGTGTCCATAGCGTTTGGGTCCCGCTGGGTGTGCTGGGCAGGCTTGACCCCGAAGGCGGCCTTCCACTGATCTCTGGTCTTTCCCTTTTTGTGTCAACTCCAAATCGTGTCTGGAAGTCCAAGTAATCTTGTTGTTGCCCCTGGGCAGCATCAACCCAGGTGTCCCAATCATGGGGATGATGGAACTGTATGATGTTCTTGACCAGGGGGTTAGGTAGTCCCTGGAGAAGAGGTCCAGCGTGGCCTCCTCGTCTGTGTCGTAGCCGGCTCTGTTGGCACTTCTGAACTTGGCTACGTATGCGTCAAGTTCTCCTTTTTCCATCCTGAGGGACTTTAGTTCCCGGCGCTTTCTGCTTGGCCTGCCATCTGTGAAGGCATCCTTGAACCTTTCTGCTATGGTCTCCCAAGACCCTTGCTCGT
>WTXG01000275.1:0-46130 GCA_022496185.1 Multifurca ochricompacta | reverse complement strand
AGTTTGTAGGCTACAGAAGCTCTGTATGGCCTCAAACAAGCTTCCCGAGCATGGAACTTACAATTCCATGCAGTTCTCAATGAACTGAGCTTTACTCGGATGTACTCTGATGCAGGAGTATATGTGTATCATCACCAAGAGGGGGATGGTTCACTTTTCGTCATTTTATATGTTGATGACATCACTATACTTGGGTCCTCCACTAAGAAGATTCAATGGCTGAAGGACTCTCTATCTAGCCGATATGAGATGACCGATCTTGGTGAAATCCAGTCTTACCTTGGAGTTAACATCACCAGGGACTGTCCTAACAAGACACTGGATATCGACCAGACAGCCTATGTATCCTCCATAGTTGAGAGGTTTGGAATGGGGGATTCCAACCCAGTATATACTCCTCTACCCTCTGGCGTGGATGTTCATTTGGTCAAGTTTGAAGACCAAGCATCTACCTCTGATATTAAGAGGTATCAGCAGTTAATGGGGTCTCTGCTTTGGGTGCAGATTGGAAGCAGACCTGACATTAGTTTTGCTGTTGCACACCTTAGCCAATTTGCTTCCAACCCTTCCCAGCAGCACATGCGACTAGCAAAGTATGTCTTAGCCTATTTAAATGCTACAAAAGACTACAAGTTGCGCTATTCTGGAGGGAATGGTGAAGTTGGCCTTCATGGCTTTGCGGATTCCTCATGGGGAGATCAGAGGACCGCCACTCCACCTCAGGCTATGTCTTTTCCTTGCTAATGGAGCCATTAGCTGGTGTTCCAGGAAGCAAAAGACAGTAGCACAGTCCACCACAGAAGCCGAGTATATGAGCCTTGCTGAGGCTTCAAATCAGGCTGCATGGTATAGGACATTTATGCAGGAATTGGGATATGAAGTTAGTTCACCCATACAACTGCACTGTGACAATAAGGGTGCAGTAGACCTTGCATTAAACCCTGTCACAGGAAGGCGATCAAAGCACATACCGATAAAGTACCATGCCATTAGGGAGTATGTAGAATCACACCAGATAGACTTGGTGCGAACTCCCACTGGAGAGATGCTAGCAGATGGCCTTACAAAGTCTCTGCCTAGATCATCTTTTGATCACATGGTAACTGGATTTGGACTAGTGCTGGAATGAGAGAGCTGGAATCTGGAGACTTTGTATACCAGTTTCACTTTCCCACCATGAGCAAAGTTCTCGACTTCGAGAGTGACGCAAGAGGTGTGGTTTCAGTTTGCATAAGAGAATCTAACTCGATATGCCTCTGAACACCATGGTCCTCTCTCTACACTTGAGAGTTAGAGAAGTTGGATCTCTGGCGATATGTTCGTTCAATTGTGAACAGCAGTGTGCTCATTCAACTCATTCCATCTTAATGATCGATGCCTTCACCATGGAGGGATGTTGACACAGGACGTGTCTGGAGATGCTTCAGGCATCTAAGGTTCGCTTCAGCTGTAGATTAGATTAGATTAGATTCCGGAGTATCGGACTTTTTATGTTATCTTTATTACATTTCTTTCTCACCTTACTCAGCTGATTAGTGATGGACTTAGTAATGCGCAGTAAGCATGTGATATCTCTTTGGCCAATGGCCTTTATCCCTCTCTGTTTATTGTCCGGCACTTGTGGACTTATTCCCAGTGTGCACAGACCATTTCCCCTGGCCCCCATGGGTATATAAGGGTGTCTGTTTCGTCCCTTTCACTTCAGAGTTCTTCTAACCTCTGAAGTGTAAGTTCCTTTTACTATACACTCTTTCTTACCTTTGACTAACCGTCTTCTGTAGACTACTTGTCTTTTAGGTCAGTAGTATAGTTGTACAGAGTTCTTCTAACCTCTGAAGTACTACTTGTCTTTTAGCCTAACCCGCTACTAACCACAGTTAGTATAACCAGCAGCATCATTGTTTGACACATTTTGAATGCCGCCTTGCATTGGTCACCCTCCTTGATTCTGACATTGTTGTAACCCCATCGTACATCCATTTTTGAAAAGAGGGACTTATTCCGCATGGTGTCAATGAGTTCGGAAATGAGGGGCAGGGGATAGGTGTTCTTTACAGTGTGTGTATTAATTTTTCGGTAGTCCTGGACTGGGTGCAGCTTGCCATCCTTCTTTTTGATAAAGAAGAAGGATGAGGCATACTGTGATTTGGATGGGCAGATGTATCCCTTGGCTAAGTGTTCTTCAAGGAATTCAGTAAGTGCCACCTGCTCAGTCTGGGACAACGGGTAGACTTTGCAGTCTATAGCAGCTGGCATATCTGGGAGGAATTCTATAGCATGATCCCATGGTCGCTCTGGGGGAAAGCGATGCGACTCTTCTTCAGAGAATATCTTCCAGTGCCATGTGAAACAGGCATGAGGTGCAGCATACTGACTGTAAGGTTAGTCGGCTAGACAAAGACAAGTAACTTCAGAGATAGAAGGAACTCTATTATACTATACTACTGACCTAGACAAAGACAAGTACTATGAGAAGCGTTAGTCTCAAGGTATGGTAGTAAGTAAGAGAGAGGACTTACACTTCAGAGATAGAAGGAACTCTGAAGTGTAAGAGACAAAACAGACACCCTTATATACACTTTCAAGGGATGGTCTGTGCACTGGGAATAAGTCCACAAGTGCCGAAAATGTCCAAACAATAAACATGAGGGACTAAGGCCATTGGCCATTACAGAAATCACATGCTACATGGTGTATCAGTCAGCTACTGCGGAATGTGAGAAAGAAAGTAATAATGATAATGTAAAAAGTCCGAAACTCCGGTATCTAATCTAATCTACAAAGTAGCTAATCTAATCACCTGATGCCTGAAGCATCACCGAACATCTTCTGTGTTCAACATGCCGTTGATAGGCACTTGGCACTATGTCTTGGTAGGTCTTTTCAACTTGTCCCTGCACGGCCTTCTGGGCCAGTTCTGATGCTTTGGTGACATAACCTTGACCAGGGTCATCCCCTTCTTCAATTTGTGCAGCCCTGACTACTGGATGTCTGACCGCGTAATCATAACCGAGTGACGTGATGATGGTTGGGTATGAGTCCTTATCCATGGTCGCATCAGCCCAGTTAATCTTTGGTTCGAAAGCAGCAAGCCATGGATATCCCAGGATGAGATCTTCATCTCCCAGATCCGTGATCAAGAAGCAGATGGCCTTCGTTACTTCTCCAACCTGGACTTTCAAGTCCGTATAGTGGGTAATCTTTCCCGCACGATTGGCTGTTCCATCAATATTCCAAATGTTCTTTTCCTGGGGGAGTGCCAGCCTCCCCAGACCCATTGTTCTGACCAGTTGTGGATGAATGAAGTTGTCTGTGGCTCCAGAGTCCACTAAAATATCTTGGTCGGCCGTCCTCTGTGTAGTTTCAAAATGAACTGGTATTTTTAACAATTTGAATCGACTAGCATACACAGAGGTGACATGGAGTGCTCTTGCCCAGGCCGATGGGTTTGAGCCTAACAAAAATCCTTTTTTGCAAATGCCTTTTCTACCAAAATGGCGCACACTTCCTCACTCTCCTTCATCATATTAGCCTATATATCCTGGGCTTTCTCCTCTTTTGATCTTTTGTCTACAGTGGTCGGATTATTCTGAGCAGGGTTTTCTGTTGTGATGGTTGCCGTGGCGACACGTACCCCCTTCTTGGGGCAATCCCGAGACATGTGTCCTAGTGCTTGGCAGCAAAAGCATCGCCCTTCTTTCATTAATGTCTGCCACTCATCCTCCATGAGTGCTGCCCGAGCTCGGGCTCGATCTGCAGAGGTATCCATAGCGTTTGGATCCCGCTGAGTGTGCTGGGCAGGTTTTACTCTGAAGGCGGCCTTCCACTGATCTCGAGTTTTTCCCTTCTTAGTGTTGACTCCAAATCATGTTTGGAAGTCCAGATAGTCCTGTTGCTGCTGGCGGGCAGCATCGACCCAAGTGTCCCAATCATGGGGATGATGGAACTGTATGATGTTTTTGACTAGTGGGTTGGGTAGCCCTTGTGAGAAGAGGTCCAGTGTGGCCTCCTCATCTGTATCGTAGCCGGCTCTGTTGGCCAGGCTTCTGAACTTGGCCACATATGTGTCAAGTTCTCCCTTCTCCATTCTGAGGGACTTTAGTTCCCAGGCTGCTTTCTGTTTGGCCTGCCCATCTGTGAAGGCATCCTTGAACCTTTCGGCTATGGTCTCCCAAAGACCTTCGCTTGTGGTTCGACGCCCACTCTCAACCTGTTCGTTCAGCCACTCCAACTGTTCCATCGTCCAGTCATCCACTGCATCCCCTTGGATTAGGGAAAGAAACAGATTGGCATGTTGGAAGGGATTGACAATCTGTGGAACATCATGATTGAAGTTCTTGAAGGTCGTGAACTCCAACATAAACTTTTTACTCTGTGAGCGGTCCCCAGTGAATGTCTGGGGCAACACTCCTGACAAACGTCCAGAGGGGGGGGGATGTTTGGAGGTGGTGCCACAGGGGCTGGTGGAGCGGGGTCTGGAAGTTGGGCGGCGATGGTGGACATGGGTGGACAGGATGGGGTGATAGTGTCGGTGGTCTGTGTCGATATCTGGGGAGTTGTCAAAGCAGGTGCTCTGAACATGACAACTACGGGTGCAACCGGAGACGTAGCCGCTGCTAATGCCAGTGCTTCTTCACTGGGTTCTTCCACGTACTCTTCTGGTTCGGAGTCCATAACAATGGCTGGAGGATTCTCTCTCCATGGGCCTAGTCCAAATTCAGGTGGGGCAGGTCCTGTAGTGACCCAAGAGTGTCGGCTGTCTGAGTATCGGATGCGATACCAAACTCTCTTTTCGTTGTTGTATTCTACTGGTTGGTATCTTCCATCGTGATAGATGTAGTATCCAAACTCGGACTCAAAGTCTTTCCAGGTGGCAGAGCCAAGTACTTGCTGTGAAAGATTATGCTCATCTCTGTGTTCGATGAGTTCTTCCCAGAAGAGGGTCTGACTGCGGCTGGAAGCCACTGTGAGAGACTCAACTTGATGTTACGTCCAGTGTGAGACGTTCTGCACGACTTGTGCGACAGCTTTGTACGTTCATTTAGATAAGAAGTCAATAAGACCTCTTGGAGTTTGAATGGATGAGTCAAAGTCAAGGGGGCTGTTCCCCTGTGACAATGTTGAGCGGAAAGTGCCAAAAGCACTGAGATGATCGAGTCAAAGGTTTCAAGGGGAAGTCCAAAAGACAAACACCGATGTATTCAATAAGTCGAGTCTAAGGTCTACCGTGTAGCTAGGACCGACTTATATACGTAACTGGACGGGCATCTATAGATAAGGATAACGGAGTCAAGTGGGCCCAAAGATACGAAAGTGGAGGGCGTAAAGCCTGGCTTCTGATAGGGAATTAAGTAAGTGTCCAATTGTAAAGATAAGAAGATAAGAAAGAGTAATCATAAACAAACAGTAAGTACATAGGTCCAAACAGTGGTCACGGGGATGGAAGCAAGGCATGTGAGGGGTCCCAGGAGGGAGACGTAATAAGGAAGTGAAGTGTTGGGGGACGAGTGGGATCCCTGTTGGGAAGAGTGAAGAAAATAGGGCTGCTAGGCCCTGTTCGTAACATCAGAGTCAGGTTTGGCAAGGACAGTGTCAGAGATCCCATGGGTGTCAGCCACAGGGATAGGGTACAGATGCTGGCCAAGACAGAGGCCAAGCATCAGGGGAAAGGGGAATGCAGCCATCAGCACAGTAGCTGAACTATCAGTGAGTCAGGTGCAGGTATCAAGGGTAAGGGGTCCTGTGAGCATCATGTCACAGGCATCAGGGTAGGGTCCTGGGTATGCAGGCCACAGGCATCAGGCAAGGCAGAGATCAGGAGAGAGGATGGCATCAAGGAAGGGTTAGGGAAAAGAGTGGGGTTGTAACAGGGTACCTGTGGGTCTTTGTATGGGTCCACAGGTCAGTCATGGTGACCCATACCCATACCTGCAGGTACCTGTACTCAAAACCTGTGCAGGTATCATGTACCCATGCAGATCCCTAGATACTGACCAAATTACATCATTGCTTTTTCAATGGATAGCCCTGATGGTCTAGTGTTAGTCATTAACTTATGCTTTGGTCTTATTTGTTCTGGTTCCTGAGTTAATTAGCAAACAATGAGAAAGTGCAAAACATTGAATCAATTTTGGAAGAAGTCACTGTAATAAAATCAATTTCAAAAAAAAACATCAGTTATTGTGGTCAAGCTGAAGTGAATGTGTATAAAGTAGAGTCCTTATATACTATTAAATGAGTGTGACAATAAAGAGAAGAACATAACTATTTAATTGTGACAAGATACAAAGGAATGTGTTGTGCATGCAATGTGGAATTATCTCTGAATCAGTTGATGGACGCACTTTAGATTATCTTATCACGATCAATAGATCGAGTCCACCTGGGTGTCCAGCTGTCCGGTCCTCAACTGTCCGGTCGCTACAAAGCCCGTCTCAACACTCAACAATCATATCCAAAAAAAAAACAAAATTCAACAATCATACCTTGATCGATCACTGTCGCTTTCATACCACACATCGGAACTAATCATCATAGGAGTCCGGAAAATGTAACAGCCCAATAGGTCGTCGCGCTTGAAACGGACATTGGTAAGGATACAAGATATATCTAGGAGTCAAGTGAAAGTTATCATATAATAAATCATTACCCCTGAGATCCTTTTGTTTCGTAGCTATGGTCCATGGTCGTGAATTGATGCGCGCCCAACCCTACCAATTAAGCCATTTGGCGCCGGTGCCAGCCATATTGTCAAATACCCAATGTAGTAGGTTAGGTTGACTTGCATTCTTTTCTCCATCGAACTTATATTCTCATTTTTGAGTCTATGAACTTCTTGCACGATGACGGAGGCAGGAATGTCTTAGGAGGCCATCAAAAGTTGTTTAACGCCCGTCCAATGACTCCTCTTTACATCTGAGTGGAGTCATCACAAATTCCCTAACCTTGTTACAGGTGATCGCAATCACCTCTCCACGCGGGTACAAGCAAGGCGCTAACACCTCGGCTTGTGCTCCTCCCGCGCTTCTTCAATCCGGTCTTATAATGGTTTGCCTGTCCCGCCTTGGCTGTACTTTCCCCTGAGTCCGCGAACGAGGGCGCTCTTCGTCTGACAGCGCAACCTGAAACGCCCCACGGCGAGCTAGTATAGGCGGCACAACGAAATGAATCGACAGTGGTCTGATTCATCCATCGGCGGGATCCAACCGGGTATCGTAATTATTACTTGTCACGTCACCCATGTAAAATCGCCTACCTTTTTAAATATTAACCAATTTAGTGGTGGCCTGTCCCACAGTGACATCTATTTTTTTTTCTTCGCGTATGGGGATTATGGTCAGCAGAACCGCCTCTCTTCTGTGTCTGCTCCTTCTTTCGTTCGTGGCGCTCGCGCGCGCCGAGCCTCACCAAACCAGAAACGCCAGCAACATCAAGAACGACGATGCGACAGGCTTTGGATCTGCATGTGCGCTCATCGGAAAGGCCATATCGAACGCCTCTGCACTGTCTTACCCCCGTGAGTCTCTCCTGTCCAAAACGTTGTGTCAACCGCCCCTGTTCAAGGTGCTGACGGCGGATGCCACCACTCTCGCGTCCCCTTAGTTTCGGTGCAATACTTTTCAGATATTGCGCATTGGGCATCGTCGAGCACGGAGCTGTCTGCGTGCAGTGTGGAGCCTGGCACACCTCAAGATGTTGGTAGCATCGTAAGTCTGCCTTAAAATCACAACTCCTATTCCACCACTGCCCTCTAACAAATCACCTCCTTTTAAGCTACGCATCCTAGGTCAAACGCGCACGCCATTCGCCGTCAAAGGCGGTGGCCATTCCACGATCCTAGGATTCTCGTCCACTTCCGGAGTGCAAATTTCCATGAACCGTTTCAATTCCGTCACTGTTGATAACGCGACCAGCACCGTCGCGATCGGTGCTGGTCTCTTATGGGACGATGTGTACAGGGCCTTGGACGGGACTGGGTTGAATGTTGTTGGTGGACGCGTTCCCGGTGTCGGCGTCGCGGGACTTACACTCGGTGGCGGTGAGCCCCTTTCTATTCAGTCCATCGGGATTTTTTGGTATAATCACGGGTCGGAAGGGTACTCGTGGAAGACGAACCAATTTGGGCTTGCAATTGATAACGTGGATTCGTACGAGATGGTATTACCGGATGGGAGGATCAAGGTTGTTAGGCCGGAAGATGAGGATCTGTGGTTTGGTTTGAGGGTAGATCATCAAGTCGTTTTTTTTTCTTCCTGATTTCGTGGTTAACTTGGCATCAGGGTGGTTTCAACAACTTTGTACGATTGACTGGAATGGACTTTGGAAACTTTGACTTACACTCTTTGTAGGGAATAGTGACCAAGTTTGTCTTGAAGGCTCACCATCAAGGCAACGTCTGGGTACGCTTTTGTTTCTTCATAGCTTTCCCATGGACTTAAGGTTTTGGAACACAGGGCGGATTTGTCATTTTCTCTAGCCAGCAGTTTGACAAGATCAACACAGCGATTGTCAAATTCCAGCAAGTTCAGGACAAGAAAGCATCCATAATCCCAACATACAACGCTTTTTCAGGCTCGGTGCGCCCATGCCCATGCTCATGTGTTCCAGATTTTAAATCCTGGGGTGAATGTTCGTTTTATTTGATAGCCCTCACTGGTGTTGTTGATGTTTTATGACGGGCCTGGACGACCTGAGGGCATCTTTGACGACTTTCTTGCGATACCGAACATTCAATCCACCGTCCGATCGGGTTCGTTCTTGGAGGTTTTCAGCATCTTCCCATCAACAAACACCTTTGGCGGCACGCGGTCAGTTACTTCTTTCCGACTCAGTGTCTGCCTCCCTCGGGGACCTAATACTGATTCTCTCGCAGAGCGTACTTTAGTAGCGTACCTGTCTTGCAGTACTCATCCGCTCTGCTCAACGTGATAGTCAACGAAACACTCGTAATTTGCTCTCCCTTTAATATGGGTTTTCGCATACTGACCAATGTCTTTTCCCACCCCCCCAAAACAAAAATAAAAATAAAACAAATAAAACAAAACCATGCTTAGTTCTGGGGCGCCAAACTTGCACAGCTCGACCTGGGGACGATCGCCTCTTATGATATTGAGCCCTTCGACGCAGGACTCTTCACCCACTCCCCAGCATCCCAACCCTCTGCTTATCCACCGGACCGCTCGCGAGCGCTCTTTCCGACGAACCTCTACTTTGGGTGGACGAACCCGGCGTTCGACGGGGAGGTCGCCAACGCCTTGAGGGAAAGCACGCGCATGGTGCGCAATGCTGCGGTAGCAGATGGCCAAGATGTTCAGACGGCGGCGGTGTATGGGAATTATGCACTGTTCGGGACGCCAATCGAAGACGTGTATAGAAATAATGTGCCAAGGTTGAAGGAGATTCGGCAGAGGGTTGACCCTGAAAACGTCATGACCCTAGCGGGAGGGTTCAAGTTTTGACAGCTACTCTATTCTTTGTATGCGCTCTTCTTTGATCCGATCATTTTTTCGAGAGGGGTTGATTTACATTTCGTACAATTTCGGGTTCCTGCCTCGGCAGCTAGCTAGGGGCAGCTTGAGTCTTAAGTCTTCTTCTATGAGGTGAGGTGAGAAGTGTGTGTGTGGCCTGTGAAGCGAGTGAGAAATGTGTGGCGTGGAAAATGTAGTTCCCACACTCATATTCAAATGACAAATGACAAACCAAACTGTGGGGCCGTGGGGCCAAGGGCGCGTTGAGCGCAGCTGTAAAAAAGGGTGTTAGTTACCAATTTGGGCAGCAGATAAAGGTGGTCAAAACTATGTTATTATTACCTTTTATTTGGGCGGCAGCAGATAAGCCATTAGCTAAATATGAATGCATACAGAAACTAATCCTTGAAAACTACAAAATGAGTGTGAAAATAAAGAGAAAATAATACTATTTACTTGTGACAAGATTTGAAGGAGCATGTCGTGCATGGCTGAATCAGTTATCTGACACACACAGACATCGGGCCAGACTGTCCGGTCCCACCAATGTGGTAGCTACTGGCCTGTACTCAATAAATTTGTGGCCATTCAGACTATTGTGCATCTGGGTGCGTTCTTATGAGCAGCACATCTTATGCCAATTTATGATAGTAATCCATTACCATTACACTTCAAAGACTAGTGTTGACACATTCAAAGGGTTCGCACATGAGATTGCATTCTAATCAGTTTCACTTATTGTATCGTATCTCTAGTTGATTGGTCATGTATCGGCAGAGTAAATCTTCCTGATGTCCCTTGTTTCATCTCAACCAAGTATTCACACCCGCCCTTGCATGTATTTGCTGCGCGCAGAATAGGAATTGGATATTTCCCTTGCATTCCCACCTCATCCGCTGGGTAACCTTTGATTGGTGGTCATGTCAAAAAAAAGAAAAACCCTGGATTGGTGACGCGATCACTAGATGATAGGTCCTGACAACCTCACTTGGGGAAGCCGAGCTAGGCTTAGCAGGGTAAGAGGTTTCTTTACTCTACGTGACTAGCGACTTGTACTATTGACGACCTTCCTTTTCCCCACGTTTGGGTTTTTCTCATGGGATATCATCCCACCACCCTCTCTTGTTCCCGGTAGTAGTTATTAGAGCCCTGTCTAGTAGCCGAGCGACTTAGGTAATGGCTTGCAAGCGCGTAATAAATCTGGCTTAAAAAGAAGACCTCGCGTAGTCAAGCAGTGGTCCCTGAGTTTCATACCACCGAAAAAACCGGAGGGTTTTCGTGATGACTTCAAAGTTACCATCAATGAAGTTTAAAGTAGCAATCAGGTGCCCTGAAGTCGGTATCAATAAAAGGAGTTCATGGCCAGCATCATCATGAGCTGAGCTCACCAATTACTGTGAACCGGCGCCTATAGGTCAACATGCTGTTGCCACATATCTCTTTCGCTCTGGGTGCTCTTTCGCTCGCTTCGTGTGCAAGTGCCTCTGGCATTTCTCAGGTCTCAAAGAAAGACACCCACCATGGTGACTTCCTTGGCGTGTGCAAAACAATCGCCTCATCCGTCTCCGGCTCCTCACAAATTTTCGACCCAAGTGTGTGCTTGAAAGTCCCATTTCCTCAACATCTTGCATTCTGACCACCCCAACCGAGAAAAGACACGCCCCAGTATGTCGCAGACAACGACCACGCCTTCATTTCCAGCTCCGATTCCTCCGCTTGTTCCGTTGAACCTGGTTCTACTGAAGATGTGGCCGTGATTGTGGGTGATATCTTCAACATTGTCTTATTGTCACTGTGCGCTGACCCAATTTGTCACGGTCATGGTCACTTGTCACAGCTGCAAATTCTTGGCCGGACACGCACACCCTTTGCAATTAAGAGTGCAGGCCATGCCACTAATCCTCACTTCTCTTCAACTCAGGGAGTTCAGGTTTCCTTATCCCGTCTCAACCAACTCAAGGTCAACGCTGAAGCTGGCACCATCGAAGTCGGGCCTGGCCTCACCTGGGACGATGTTTACCAGCAACTGGATCCATTTAATGTGACCGTCATCGGTGGACGGATACCAGGTGTTGGCGTTGGCGGCTTGTTGCTTGGAGGCGGTGAGTTGCTGTTGTTCGCCACCGTTATGTCGGACTTATCACAGATAACTATTCAGGATACTCTTTCAAGTCTAATCAATACGGACTTGGAATTGATAATATAGTGGCATACGAGTTCGTCCTTCCGAACGGCACGATCAAAACGGTGACGGAAAGTGATCAGGATTTGTGGTTTGCCCTCCGAGTAAGCACCAAAACAGCTAAGATTGGTTCTCTCGTCTAACATGCCAATCCTGCAGGGTGGTGGTAATAATTTTGTGGGTCTATTTCAGATTCGTTGGAACGGAAAATTTAAATGACTTTCAGGGAGTCGTGACCAAGTACATACTGAAATCGCATGGGCAAGGGGAAGTATGGGTCAGTCAGTTTAAGGAGCCATGCAGTGTTTTCGGTGACTCATAATCGCGGCCAGGGTGGTCTTGCTGTGTACGGGCCGGATCAACTAGAAGCGGTTAAAAACGCGGTCGCAAAGTTCAAAATTGACTTGATCCAAAAGCTGTTATTGTCCCTGTGCTCACCTACTCGTCTGGGAAGGTATGTCCGCATACCGCGCGTCGCACTGCACATAAGCTTGAAGCGTTCCGTAGGTTTCTACGACCACTATTCTGTTGTATGACGCTCCCCAACCCCGCCCGGGATTTTCGACGACTTCCTTAGTATCCCAACTCTACAGCAGGATGTTGTGACGAAGTCCTACGGGACTTTTGTCAAGGGTTTAGCATCCCCGGTTATTGCTTCTGGCGTTCGGTGAGTAACCCATAGGTCTTGTTTAAATACAATCCTCACCATTCCTCAAAGTGGCTTCTATTGTGGGTTTGCCGCCACGCAATATTCGTCAAATTTCTTCGACGATATAGTTAATCAACTTCTGGTATGTACCTTCCCGGACTTATGTGTGAACCCAGCTTAAGTGACCGTAGCACTGGGGTGCGCAACTCACTGCACTTGACAACAACGTACTGCTTTCGGCTGGCTTAGAGCCCTTTGTCAGTAGCGTGTTAAGCCATGGCCCACCATCGGCTTACCCACCGGACCGCTCCCATCCTGTCTTCCCATCTGTTTTGAGCCTCACATGGTCAAACTCGACCTTAGATGGGATCATGGCACACTCGATACGCGAGGTCGCTGACAACCTCCACGCTGCCGCACTAGAAGATGGGCAGGACGTGAAGAATGGAATGATTTACCCGAACTATGCACTGTTCGACACACCGCTGAAGGACATGTATGGGGATAATGTGGAAAGGTTGCAAAAGCTGAGGCGAATCATTGATCCTGAGGATGTTATGGGTCTTGCTGGCGGGTTCAAATTTTAATCCATTTTCATGTGGAGCTACTACAAGCAAAAGCGGCCATATATATCTTAGGTGCCCGGTAAATACATTAACATTTAGATGAACCACGGGAGAGAGTTTGTGACAGTTACATTACTTTTCCATAACCAGTGCTCGCGTTCAAGTTCTACAGTTGGTTCAACCCCCACCTTCTTTTCCTGCAAACGGATCTCCGGTCGTACCTCCGGGGATCCCTGTGGGTTTGTCCTTACAAGTGGTTAGAATGGCCGATACATGCGTTTAATGACTCTGGTACAGAAGGTTAAGTCTGTTTTCTTGTTTTAAATAACAGGTCACTGCGATTCGTTCCGGAACTCGCGCTTTCTCTGAAGTTACGGCTCAGAGTCGAAGTTCTCTGTCCCCTAGCACCTCCGTCAGAGGCCCTGTGCCTTGCCACCCAAGTCGATCTCTTGCGTGCGCCTTACCCGTTTAAACGGCGCAGGTTGGACTTGCTTGTTGCGTGTTGAAATACAGCCTTTTTTTTTTTTAAACTCGAGTTTATTGACGCGCTTGCGGGACTCAGCCCAATCGCGCGGCTACATCAGGGTACAATGTAACTACTGTGAGGGTGTACATGGAGATGCCGTGTCTACGGGGACATGCGAGGCGGAAAACTCAAAGAGAAAAACCTAAGGGAGATTGTACGTGGAGAGGCCGTCCGAGAAAGAGACCGTTCAAAGAAGGAAAAACCTACTAAGTCCAGAACCAAATTGAGCCCCTTTTGAAATACAGCCGCAGCTCGCAGCCATATTAATACCGGAGATGGCGGCCCGGGGTCGATACACATTGAGGCCATTCTATACAAAGCATGAGGTATTGTGCAGATTTCTTACTTCTTGATCACTTTATTATAGGACTATTCATGTAGTTAGTATTCTTAGTCTGAGGTCAGTACCATTCTCTTCACAGCTACATTGTCTTTTGCTAACTCTTTGTTATAGCTACTTGCATTTCTATGTGGGAGAACTAGTAGTGAATAGCTCAGTCTTTGTCTTCAGTATTCAAGATCTCAAAATTACCATCCGTCGGCATAAAAGAGACTGGGAGGATGAATTCTGATGCTATTGCTTGGCGGGTAAGAGGGTTAAGCCCACGAATTCAAGCTTGAAATCAAAGCTACTTGGGCAAAAAGTGGGCAAAAAGCCTACAAATTACTTACATCAGCGTACCTCCTCGTGTGCTCTTCGGTTCCATGTGAGTACACAAAAGAGATTAGAAATGTACTATTACAGCGATCTCACATGAGAAGGACGGGAGCACTCAAGAATGGCTGGACGATATGTAAGAGGCCGGTCATTGACATCTACTATGTTGCCTCAATTGAGGTCTCCATAGCGCACATTTAAGGTAGGACGGCGTGCGGTGACGAACTTCTCAACAGGCGCTGACTCTCGAGAGCCCCTGAAATCAAGGAGCTGCAGTGCTGGTAACACCTCCATGACCGGGCCATCAACAGCGTCTTCTAGCGCATGCGCAACAAGTAGCCCCAGAGATTCAAAGACATATAGGCTACTCACGGTAGTGAAGGGGCGAAAGAGCTCGAGCCACTCTAGGACACCTATCTCGTCTTGTCTCGCTGGCTGTGGAAAATGTGCGCGGATGTTGAGCTTTTTCACGCGGGAGAAGAGAGTGGAAAACTGGTTGCATATCTCTGCCATAGAAGGGACCTGCCAGTCGAGCGGTTTGCATGCGATCCGCAGCGATAGGTGCCCAGGAGTGTCCATCCCTGCTGGCTGGACGAGGGTGATGGAAACGCCTTTCTCGAAAGAGTCCAACGTCGCTCGGCTGGGTGCCCTGAGCTTTTCTGCACGAGAGATGAACTGATGAAGTTGAGGGACATCAAAGATGAGTTGATTGAATAATTTTATGTCGAAGTAGCCGAGCGCGGGGGCGTCAATACCGGCAACGAGGTCTTCCAGGTACTCGCTGATGCCACAAAATGTGAATTGGGTGAGAGTGGAGAGGACGGCGCGTCTGAGTGGAGGCAGACTTCTCCGATTTGGGCGAGAAGGTGGAGAAGCAAACTCGATGTAAAGCGTTTTGAGCTGAGTCATCCCCGACAGGCTCGTGACAAGCGTTTCAGGCGAAAAGTACCCAGCGCTTGGGATTTTTATAAGTCGAAGGAGAACAAGGTCCTTGGTCGACAACAGAAACTTCGGCAACATAGGAAAGGGAATTCCACCGAAGAAAAGAATCCGTAAGCGCGGTGCTGATTCACACAAAATTGTGCTGGGAAGGGTCGATAGTTCGCCTCCATCGTGCGATATGAGCCAAAAGTACTCGAGAGCCGGAAACGGTTGCTGTTTCAGAGACGCCAACTTGTCAAATAGTGACTTTGTTAAAGCGAGTTGGATTCCATATGTGCGAGCAGGGTGTTCGAGTGCGGCGATGATGTTATCTTCGTCTTTCAAAGCCGGAGGCGTGCGCTCCACGACCCCACCGTACTGTATGCTGATAGGCAACGCCGGCCAACAGTCCAGATTTCTCCGAACGGGCGTTCCGTATGTGCAGAGAAGTCGCAGGTCGAGACGACGGGGTGACGCAAAAATAACACATCGCCACCTTATACACACATGCGTGAGCCTGTGCCAGTCCCACATGTCGTCTGTTGGGCCGGAGAGCCGACGACGATTGAATATTTCTAGGAGGACATCGTCAGGCAGCGAATTAATAGTCACACATTTGTGATCCTCGCCAGTGCCTGTGGCAAGACCAGAGTCAGTGTTTGTTCCTGGGGCTGCGGATATAGCATACCGTTATCATGAAGAGAGCTGCCATGCTCGCCAGTTTTTTTATTTTTTATTTTAGAGAATAGATGGCAGATTGCGCCGTTGACCCTGGAGATGATGCGAATTGGGGAGAGTCTTAGAACACGAGAAGTAGCATGATCACGATTCAGAGATCTGTGGATGCCTTGTCAGCTCAGCTCTGCTTTTGCATCTATAGAATTCTTCGGACGCACTGTTGGGAGCTCATTGATGGAATATGGAACCAAAGTGGACACGAGGCAGAGCACTGGCTCTTATATACGGTTTGGGGGCGATTTTTTGTTGGAATAGCAGCTGGGACATTTTTGCCGGAGATGGGGGCCGGGATAGACTATCAGTCTGTGGTAGAAGACTGAGCTAAGTCTCCTACATTTTTTGGGTAAGGACAAGGTAGGCCCCAACGCCAGTATCATTTCACCACAGAGAATGGAGGGAAATAATAATAGAAAACAACTCTACTCCCGCCACACAACTTCCGCTGCTCTCAGGTGGGCACTTGTTCATGCCTTCGTGAGCGACTACACCCAGCGATTCAGACCGGACATCCCACGTGTTACACTTGTTAGCCTAGTTGTTCTGGAGTTCAATAGTTCGGGTGTTTAGACAATTGCAACACAACGTGTAGCAAAGAAAGATAGCTTGGATTCCTGGGTCTATGGCTAATGAACACAAGAGCTTAAGACTGGGGTCTTTGAGCTGAGTCCTTATTGTATTTAAGCCTTCTGAAGCGATGTCATAGAGGAATGTAGTAGAATAAAAAGAGAGAATGTTGAGGGTATTGTCCGGTTGAGAATGAAGAAGAAGGGGCTCGAATATGAGTGAAGGAAAAGAAGCAAATGGATAATGTTATCATACATAAAATGATTATCGTAAGGGTTATCAGCCAGCTATTCGTAACACCACGTGACCTCTCTTCACTGTGTAATGTGCATTCTCTCTTCCACTCTTCCATTCGCTGCGCAGTTACTCAATATAGTGTCCAAATTTGCAGTAAGGGAACCATGTATGTCTCATACTGCGCTATGGTTTTCACGACAGTTGCTCACTCGTGTGGTGCAATCCAGATTGACAGACATGCGACAATTGACACAAGCTTCCCGGCAATCTCCTTTCTTTCTATTGATTGACTACCATGGAAATGGCACATGCTAGTCTATGTGTGCAGAAGATGGTGAGTTATGTATTCGCATCACTACACCGACTGGATTTGCGACTTATTGCACGTACGGAACGCCGTGAGGGAAACCTGGATTGTTGTCGCTTTACCTATCATTGTAAACTATTGGGACGACCTAAGTTGGAGTAACCACAGTGTAAGGGTTAGTAGACTGGAGTGTATCGATAAGTGGCAACAATACTAGCCTTAGTGTTGGAATAGGTAAACCACCATGGTATCTAGCTGCGTCTAACGAGAATTAGGAAAGTGGACATCGGGTAGACTAATCTAGTACTAAAGTCCTTTAGTCTTGTCCTGCCGGTATGTTAGCTTCAGTAGGGGGACCCGGGGCTCGGATGTCCTTAAACACTTGTCACATTGGCAAGACGAGTCACAGAAATTGGAACCTTGTGACGAGTTGAAGTTGCAGGCGACAAAATGCGCACCGGTGAGATTAAGTTTTTGAGAGCTGGCACTTGCTTAGTCAACGACAAATGTTCTATTCCAAGGAATTTTGCCTTGAGTGAACTCTGAGCACAGCCAAGAGAAATCGTTAATTTTTCAAACCAACACCATACGACCGCCAGAATTTCCCTCGATCTGAAGCGTCTGATTGTTCCGTGAGGGTGAAATCGGCTAAGGTAATATCTTTACTTGGCCTACTAAGCTGTACATGGATATCATTTGCGGTGAAGAATGTGAGCGTGTCACTTCTTGTCAACTTGGGATGTCCAGGTCCTCAGTTCAGATTTATATATAAATAATATGTAACAGTTTTTGGTTCTCCGAGGCCCGAGGGAAGTGATTTCATGTCATACGTCTTGCAGATAACTGATAATAAAGATAACCATAACTCGTTAGAACACCGAAAAGAACGGACGAGTTTCCAGTTCGCGAAGCAACTTCCCATCGTTCTCGGCAGGTATCAATAAAAGGAGTTCCTCGCTGGCTGCTGACACGACTGGTGTGTGTTCTCCCCCAAACATGCTGTTGGCCCGTATCACTTTCGTTCTAAGTGTCCTCTCGCTCGCGTCGCGAGCGAGTGAAATTGTCATTTCTGAAGTCTCAAGTCAAGACAGGCTATCTGGAGACTTGCTTGGTGTCTGCATGATAATCACGTCATCTTTGTCGACCGCCTCACACGTTTTCTACCCTAGTATGTGCTTGCATTTTCTTAGCACCATACAGCCTGACAACCCTAACCGAGAAAAGCTACGCCTCAGTATGTCAAAGACAACGAGCACGCCTTCGTTTCTAGCTCCGAACACTCCGCTTGTTCCGTTGAACCCGGCTCTGCTGAAGACGTAGCCGTGATTGTGGGTAGCATCACCAGGATTGTCTTATTCTTAGAGTCCACTGACCCAATTTCTCATCATCCTTGCCACAGTTGCAAATCCTCGGTCGGACGAGCACGCCCTTCGCGATTAAGAGTGGCGGACATGCAACAAACCTTCACTTCTCCTCGACTCCAGATTTCTTTGTCCCGTCTTAACCAACTCAAGTTCGGCTCTGAAGCTGACACCGTCGAAGTCGGTCCTGGCCTCACCTGGGACAGTCTTTATCAGCAATTGCATCCATTTAATGTGACCGTGATCGGTGGACGGACACCAGATGTTGGTGTTGGTGGATTGTTGCTTGGAGGCGGTGCGTATGCTACCCTTCACTGGCGTCAGGTTAGGCTTATCACACTCAACTATTCAGGATACTCTTTCAAGTCTAATCAATACGGACTTGGAATTGATAATATAGTGGCATACGAGCTTGTGCTTCCGAACGGCACGATCAAAACGGTGACGGAAAGTGATCAGGATTTGTGGTTCGCCCTTCGGGTAAGCACCAAAACAGCTAAGATTGGTTCTCTCGTCTAACATGCCGAGGTGGAAATAATTTTGTGGGTCTATCTCAGATTCGTTGGAACGGAAAACTCAAATAACTTACAGGGAATCGTGACCAAGTTCACGCTGAAATCGTATGCGCAGGGGAAAGTATGGGTCAGTCAGTTTAAGGAACCATGTAGTGCTTTCGGTGACTCACAATCTGTGCCAGGGTAGTATTTCTGTGTACGCATCGGATAAACTGGAAGCGATTAAGAATGCGATCACAAATTTTGGAAAAGTTGCAGATACAAAGGCTTCTTTGGTTTCTGCTCTCATATACTCTTCTGGAAAAGTAGGTTCGTACACACCGCATTGTACTGCAACTGAACTTTGAAGCGGTTCCATAGGTCGTCACAACTACGTTTCTGTTCTACGACGCTCCTCAACCTCCGTCTGGAATTTTGACGATTTCCTCAATATTCCGAGTTCATACCGGGATATAAAAATGAGCTCGTATGTGAACTTTGTCAAAGGCTTGGTCACCCAAGTCACTCCTGCCCACGTTCGGTGAGTAATCTGTAAGTCTTTCATTGAAAGTGGTCCTCGCTTGACCTTCATCCAAGTGGCCACTATTGTGGGTTCGCCCCACTCGGTATTCGACCTCCATCCTAGACGACATAGTTGATCAGGTTTTGGTATGGATATTCCCGAATGTTTTAGGTGTGATAGCTCATTCTGCTCTAGTATTGGGGCTCTAAGCTCACCGCACTCGACCCGAAAGTGCAGGTGTTAGCTGGGATTGAGCCGTTCACTAGTGGCCTGCTTAGCCATGGCACACCATCCGCCTACCCGCCCGATCGTTCCCAAATCTACTTCCCATCTGGCGTTGCGCTCACGTGGTCGAATTCGTCATTGGACCAGGTCATGGCACAGTCAGTACGTAAGAGCGCAGACGATCTGCAGGCGGCGGCCCTGAAGGAAGGTCAGAATGTGACTCATGCGGTGGTATATCCGAACTACGCACTTTTCGATACCCCGCTGGAGGCCATGTATGGGAATAATGTCGATAGGTTACGGGAGCTGAAGCGGGCCGTCGATCCCGCAAACGTTATGGGCTTCGCCGGCGGGTTTAAATTCTGAATTTGATTGCTTAGTGCTATTGTTAGGTGCGTTGCACCTTTACCAGGTCCCGTACTCCATCCGCGAGCGCTCTAGGTATGGTGTTTGCAGGTTCCTGCTGTTACAAGCAGTTATCTCTTTTTTCGTTGCGAACATTTTAATGGGCCGCGTATTATTATGAGAACTGACGTTGACGCCCATTGAAATCGGCTAGCTTGTAATGCTGATGACACACTCATCAATTCAACTCATGGAGGGTATGAAATACCCCACTTGCTATTCTATTATCGTTGCCTTCCTGTGTCCTGAGTACGAGGAATAATTTATTTTGTTTTCGCATGAAATGTGTCCCTTGTTGAAGCACTACCCACCTCAGTTAGACCCTCGGCAGCCACCATGAGCCAGGTGTGCGGCCGAACGGATCATGAAATCACTCCGATTAAACCTTTTCAAAACTCAAAACACGCATCACGTCATTGGGGTCACATTTTACCAGACAGACGTGAACCCGATCGGCTGAGTTACAAGTCTCCTCACTCATAAGAACGCATCCTTACTAAGAAGTGCCTCATCAATGCTGGGGTTGCAGATCATCAGTATGCCTTTTTAACGTGCTGTTGTTGGTCTCCGGACCAAATAAATGGACGGGATTGTATTTGGAGGTTGTCCGCCCGTAGCGCGCGCCCACCGCCCATCGTCCCATGCGTTGCCCGATGCTATGCAACAGATGACAGTATTTGTAAACTTGTATGAATGATGATTTTGTAACCATTCCTTGTGTTAAGGATGATATAGTTACGCTCACTGAGTATTTGACGGGTCACGTTCATCTATCTATCTCTATCGGAGCTGACGGATGCAAGTTCGCGTAATCTCGGTCGGCCGTCCGCGGCGCTCTCTTCCCCCCTCCAGTTTCCGGTGGCTGGAGTACAATGTGCTGCCTGGATGTATGGCTCATGGTCGGGGTCATGAGAAACTATCAGCTGCTTCTTATTCTTATCGACAATTGATAACCGAATGCGACAGTCCGTGTCCTACGCGTTCTAGTTGGCAAGCTCTGTTTCAGGTATTAAATTCTAAACACCAGCATAGCATAGCTTGGCAAGTGTAGAATGAACGTACCGCATAGGCCCGCCGGCGTTACCATAATATATAGTGTATTCGGATTGCAAACCAAACCACTCAAAACGGACGGCGAACCTGGTTGGACACCGCCGTCAACTTTCTCCGAGGCGCTCCACGACCGTGTGAATGTCGCAGGATTCTCGGAGTATGCTTAAGGCAAATAACGAGTTTTAGGTCAAGGTTGTCATCAGTTTCCAGTTGCCATCAATGATGTACCCCTCTGAATTCAAACTTGTTGTCGTATACTCGTAGCGAGGCTGCTTCTCTTTGTCCCAAACGGTGAAAGTAAAGTATGATCCCAACCCTTCACACAATTGAATGTGAATGAGGATGCGTGGTGAGCGCGTCAAACCTGAACTAAATTGAATTTGAATTACGTCTTTAAATCTGTGCACAGCTGCACTGCAGTGACGGGCATATCTGATGCGGCTCAAACATCGAGACTTGATGAATATTCTTGATGCAGAATTCCTTCGCCTTCTGATGCTCTTTTCATATCGCCCAGGTATGGTCATCCTGAAGACACAAACGGCGAAACCTCACGTGGGTTCTGGTGTTTGGATCAGAACCGGTGATGTTGATTACCGGCAGTGTGGGTTTTCCAGTTTTCGGGTGCCAGATGACAGGAGTTTTGCTAACTCCTTCTCGTTTCCTTCTGGAATGTCGTCACACAGCAAGCCAGGCGCAGGTTCGGTGTTGCAAAAGGCGGGATGGTGAGGTGTCATCAACGACGTGAATTGGTAAAACACCCCGTAACCCCGTAACAATCTCTTTCGATCGGGATGGTCAATGAGTCTGGAGGAGGGGAAGCGAGATCGACCCGCCAGGTGTGATGGCATTCACAGTCCGCACTGACAGGGACAGCTACTGCCCGAGTATTGTTACGTGGGTGAGTCAGTGTAACTGCCTATCCCTATAATAGTATAATCCGCCCAAAATTGAGTTACCAATGATCGAACTGTCGACATCGGGACCATAATGTGTGTATATAAGACTCGGAGCATCCACAGCCACTTAGTGCGGCATGCTTAGATTATTATTATTACAAGATGTCTTCAAGTTTAGATTACCTGTGTTGGTGTAAGTGGATCAGGCTCACGATGGCCTGGAAGAAGGGGTTGACGGGTAGTCTTCAGATCACTACCTGACAGCGAGAGAAACGAGTCAATTATTTGAAATAATTGAATTGGAGGTATTACGAGAGTTCAGATTGTGGATTTGGCATGGGGGTAGAGTCTGTATTTGACGATTCGCAACATTGCACCGGGGTCAAAAATTATTGACCGGACAATCCAACCCTGGAGACCAGGGACGCAGGCACCGCCGTTTCATACATGGTTTTTCCCACCACGCCCACCACGCACCACGGTTCTTTCTAATTCAGGAGGGCTACATCTGAGGCTATGCACGTTTGCACGTTGTCGTTGCAGCGATGGTTCAAGGCCGACCGTTTTCGACAAAAACAACCAGCAGCTCAACTGGGTCCGTTACATGTGCTTTTACCTCATTGATTGTGTGTGGCCTTGGGTCAGGATCTGTCAGCAGGAGCAAGAGGAGAGGGCTGTCAATCAAGCTGGTGGTGATGCACCAACCAGGTGGCGGAGAACTGGGGAACTCAAAGTCACGGTCATCACCCTCGCTCTCCGGGGCCCGAGGCGCTAAGGCAGGCGACAAAAGTCTAAGGGGGTAGATGCATGGCAAGGCGCTTGTCCATGGGAAGAATTCTCAGGACTCCGGAACAAGTGGAGGGGTTCAAGTGGCTGAGCGCGGGGCTCCAATACCGGCGATTACCTTACACAGAAGTCATTTGATGAGGAGGAATGTAATGCTCAGTCCTAGAACGAACCATATTATTGGTTAAGCGCCCAATATTGAATTGAATCCCAGTCTCCAGTCTCAACCGCCTTCGCGTCCTAATCGTTTTGTGCGGATTGGTTCATCATGTCAGACCTTGTTTGGTATGGAACGCATGCCACAGCGGGATTGCTTCGGTCAGCACAGGTATGCTGATACCGTTGCAGGGTCATCTGTCATCTAACAAAGCTCAATCTAGTAAATGACTTGCACAGACAGCGGCCTGTCAGCAACGTATTGTGTCCACCACCGTCCTTGGCGGCAGAGATTCCTCTCCGCGCCACAGGAACGGTGATATGGCTTAGGACTAGTCGCCCATAAAAGGAGGCCATAACAAGAGCTATCCCAGATACAACTGTCAAGGACCAACCAAATCTAACTGACCCTCACCCCGCGACGGCATGCTTTGGGCCTCATTTGCTTTCGCTCTCCTGAGTACGCCGCTCGTCAATGGCCTTCCTGATATCTCAAGGAGAGACTCGAGTCACGGAAACTTCCAAGCTGTCTGCAACCAAATTGCCTCAAAAGTGTCGAACGCGTCACAAGTCTTCCCCCCTTGTAAGTAATCCACGCTTTCGTCAACAACACACCTTCACACTCTGACATGCGCCTGCGGAAAAGCCGCACCTCAATATACTGCCGACAACCAGCACGAGTTCTTTTCGGCCACCCAAGCTTCTACATGTTCCGTTGAACCTGGTTCGGTGGAGGACGTGAGCGTGATCGTGCGTCGAATATTGTTCGCACCTCTTTACCACACGATGTTGACCGAAGTCATAGTTGAAAATCGTTGGACGAACGCGCACACCCTTTGCGGTCAAGGGCGGTGGACATACCGGTAACCCTGGTTTCTCATCCACTCCTGGCGTTCAGATCGCCATGACACGTTTCAACGCCGTCAATGTCAACGCCGACGCGGGCACGGTTGTTGTCGGGTCTGGTCTTACCTGGGACAACGTCTATGAGCGGCTATCCCCATTTAATTTGACTGTGGCCGGTGGACGCATACCTGGTGTTGGCGTTAGTGGATTATTACTTGGTGGTGGTATGTGATAATTGCCGCGTCTATGAGAAGGGTTGCTCATATGATGCTTGGTTATACAGGATACTCTTACATAGCCAACCAACGTGGACTTGGAATTGACAATGTGGTGTCTTACGACCTTGTGTTACCGAACGGGACATTTAAAAAGGTGACAGCAGACGATGAGGATCTGTGGTTCGGTCTGAGGGTAAGCGAAGGCAATCATGGTGCTAGTTTCCTAGTCTGACTTTCTCAATCTCTAGGGTGGTGGCAACAACTTTGTAAGCCATATGAAATCTAAACCAATACGAACATAATGTCATTGTTATTCTCTAGGGAATTGTGACCCAATTCACGCTCAAGTCGTTTCCACAAGGGGAAGTCTGGGTTAGTTCTCTCTTACTATTTTGGTGTTATGGGTTTTCACGCGCTGTCGAATTTAGGGTGGTATCGTTACGTGGGGAACGGATCAGTTAGAAGCGTCCATAAAAGCAATTGCAAAGTTTGCAACCGTGACAGATCCGAAGGCTGCTATTCTTACTACGTATGCTTACATTTCTGGAGATGTGCGTCCAGACACCGTCACTTGAGGTGGCAGCCAGGATTGAATGTTGATGCACTCTATAGGTTCTTACGACTACTTCGGTATTCTACGACGGTCCCGTGCCTGCGCCAGGGGTTTTCGATGATTTTTTGACCATCCCAGCTATTCAAAGTAACTTGTCCACGAGGTCTTTCGCGGATCTTGTTAAGAGCCAAATCTCCACAACGATACCTTCCGACGTGCGGTGAGCGATGTTTGGGACCTTATGTATCGAAGTCGGTTCTCATTTGGCACTCATCCAAGTGGCCTCTATTGCGCGTTCGGGCCCACAGCGTACTCTGCCTCCTATATCAACGACTCAGTTAATGAAGTTATTGTACGAGTATCTTCCAGCATTTTTTCTACGTGATAACTAATTCTGTACTAGTTCTGGGGTCGTGAGCTTACTAAACTTGACCCGAAAGTACAGATATTAGCTGGGATTGAACCGTTTACCAGTGGCCTGCTTAGCCATGGCACACCATCCGCCTACCCGCCCGATCGTTCCCAAATCTATTTCCCATCTGGCGTTGCACTCACGTGGTCGAATTCGTCATTGGACCAGGTCATGGCACAGTCAGTACGTCAGGCGGCAGACGATCTGCAGGCGGCAGCCCTGAGGGAAGGTCAGAATGTGACTAATGCGGTGGTATATCCGAACTACTCATTATTCGACACCCCACTGGAGGCCATGTACGGAGATAACGTGGAAAGGCTACAGGAGCTGAAGCGGACCGTCGATCCTGGGAATGTTATGAACCTCGCTGGCGGATTTAGATTTTGAATAATTTAATTACTTCAACTTTGTTCATATATTTTACGAGCTTAATTGTTAGATGGGACTCCCAGATCTTTGCTATATAAGTCGATATCTTCTTTTTGCTGCGATGATAAGCCAATAATAACGCAATTCTATCAGTGATTTGGAGCGCCGTATTAGGAAGGACCGCTTAAGGGAGATGGACACACCTTCCGGTTCCCCTTAGTTACCGTATCAATAATATCAATCAATCATGACATTTTCTCTTTAGATCCCCATTTGTATACCTCAACATATAAGTGAGATACAGACGTGGTCTAGGCTCTGTGCCAATGTAATTGTAAGGTGGGGTTTGGTCCGAGACGGGGTGTACGTGAGCGTGTAAACATGCAAAGCACTCTAATTCTACCAGGGTTCTTCATTCTCTACTTATCTAGGCTTCTTATCTGGGCTTCAATTGACTTCTTGCTGTTCTAGAAAAGACCCGAGCCTAGTCAGGAATTTTAGTAATTGAGGCAGTAGTGTGGCCTGCTGAAAGGTCTTGCTAGGATGTTGGGTGGGTGTGTGCCGAAGTAGTCCCTTCGGGCGGTGACATGAATTAAGCAGTTCAGCAGCACATGCTCCATTATTTGTGGTAGTTCCCCTCATGGGCCCTCTCGGGTAGTGGTCCGTTATGTCGTTTAAATTTCATTCAGTATTCGCCAACAAATGTGCGTGGGCTGTGATGAGTCTGACGAGGGTTGCTTGTATGACACGTGGACCTGGATGTAGTCAGCGTTTCGTCTCTTGGGTGAAGTCTCATGTCTGTGACATAATGTGCATGATGGGGTGTATATGTCCATCGGGTGATCTCGTGAGGGCAGTTCGATAGGATGGGGTAGGTTTCTGAAGTGCTGCTCACTCCAAGTTTGGATTGCGCTTGCCATCGTCGCCTGTCCCTGGTGGAGGATTATTTCAATTCTTAAACTTGCTCTAGGGGGGTGAATTGATCGCTTCTCGTGCGAGATGCTTGCTCGCCAGGAACCGACCAGACTGCTATCTTTGGGGGCAGCCTGAGGTTTATGTCAGTGTGTGCGGACTCGATAAAGCTATACAGTATACAAACTCCAGTGAGAAAAACTGGGTGGGCTGTGGACAGGTGTCTAGGTAGAGTCTTGATGTCGCCAGGGAGCAATTGTGATTGTTTGTCATTTGGGGGTATGAGTTGACAAAGTCTCGGATGAGGGCTAAAGATGGTCGTAGGGTACCGCTGAGCGGTGCCCAGGGTCTCACCATCTCTGCGGCCCTTGTTGGAGAGGATTCCCATGTAGTAAACATCGGTTCTTGTCCTTGTGTTCTCATCTTCGACATATTCTTTGATCAGGTGGAGGGATGATGGTGGTAGAAACGAGACTCTTTTGTTCCACGTTGGGGCTCCCTCAGGTGACGTGAGGTTGATTTAAATTTGGGGTCCATCCGGGGAATCTGGGACGCCAGGTCCCACAGTAGGGTTCGTATGCGTTTTCTTGCTGGTGTCAGTAGGGGGAGGTTGCATGGAGTTGGTGGGGACCTGTGTCCATCACGACGACACGAATCGAAAACACGCAACTTGCCCCTTTAGCATTACCAACTTCATCTGAATCTAAATCTAAATCTGGGCAGTCACCGTAAGCCAGGTATGCGGTTCCGCCGAAAGTGCCACGTTCTTCGACAGCACTCTATTGGCCCGAGGATCATTTGTTGCAAGCTGTGAGTGTGAGCGGCTATACTTCGTCACGGTGCAGATCGCCATGACAGGTTTTGTTAATTCTTAAATGACCGCTCTGTCGTGATCGACGTCGGGCTCTGAATATGAGTGGTTAGATGGAACTGAGCTTGGACAATGCGCGCAGGTTCGCGGTGACCATGAATTGTTTTCTTTTTTTAGGCGCCTCAAGGGATACAAAACCCTATGTAGGGGGCTTTCCTTCGAAACGTTTCCGGTCCTGCCTTTCCTTATGATTTGTTCTCCTCGGAAAACGGCCCTTCTCTTCCGCTATTTGAAGAGCCGGCTTTGTGAGGGATCAGGGCTTGCAGTGCGGCGCAATTTTGGTTTCAAGTTGAGGTGTTCTGTCCGTTTGGTTTGTTGCTTCATTAGTGGCGCCCTTCTACGGTCTTCCCTATATCATCTGCCCGCGCTACTTGCCATTTCCCCATTTGTTCCGTTGGGTCCAGGCAGGGCGCAGATCTTGATTACTTTTCATGTGACTTATAGTAGCACTCAGTATGTCGTGGTCATGATCAGAAGATTCGGATCGTAAACGGAGCAGATTGGCTGCGCGAGCGGTTATACTGGATGAACACTGTAGTGGAATCTCAGCACCCACCGGACGGGGAAAGTCTGGTAATTATTTCTCCTAGTCGGACACGAGGCGTAGCGCAGACCTGTGCATGCAGCAGTGAACTCTTTGTATATCGAAGTGCCTCAAACGTATGAGTTTCAGGTCAAAACTGTCATAGACTTCAATTTGATGGCAGTGGGAAATACAAATTGAAACTCACAAAAAAAGTTCTTTTCCCTCTTAACTTCAAAGCTTGGAGTGGTGTGCCTTTGGAGAGGCAGCTTCTCTTCTCGCCGCCAATCATTTGTGTTCAGTTGACACACTGACACAACTGATGCGGGCCGACTAACGATAACTGGCTCCTGATTTATTTATACCCGCGCCTAAGTGCGTGGCCACAGAGCTACCGGGGTCCCGCAGCAGTAAATACATGGTTGAGCTACATAAGGAAGCGTGCGAAAACCATCGCAGCAAAGAAAGGCTAGGAGACAAGAATGATGCGAGACAGAGTGAATAGACATGCCCAAACGAGAGTGCAAGGTCCAATTGAGGGAAACAAAGAAACCTGTCTTGCCCAGATAGGCCAGAGGTCGCTACGCAGTGTACGGCTTGAATGCCGCCCGCGTGCCCTATAAGAACCCAAGGAGAGCCGTTGCGTGTTTTGTGTTATTGAAGATGGTCTGGAAGTTCGTGATATTGATATTGAATGTGGCGCCGGCCCGCCTTCACAGATATTTGTTTGCTCATGTTATGTTTCTCCCATCTTGGGAGTACAAATATGTTGTCCGTCTCCCTCGACCACGCCTATATAAATAAGCCTTGGTGTGGTCACCACCGGCATGCTCATTCCACCTAATATTTCTAAGTTTGTCTTGGCTTTAGGTACGTGTTTTATTTGAGAATCCCAGTATTGGGGAAGATGGACTGACAAGTCTTTGGTTGAAAACCAAAGATAAGATAGTCCCTATCGTGCCAGGAATGAATCCCCCCCAAGTTGACTTGATTTGTTGATTGTCGACCCGTAACATTTACTCTCTTGACGACCTTCGAATATATCACCGGTCACTGAATAGGCGATGGCCAGCTGTTTATCCACGTTAACCAAGCTTCAGATACTTACCATTAAACTCCAATGTCTGTGAACTGTGATCATCATTATCCTTGATTATTTTTATTTTTTATCAAAGGATAAGGATGAATACGGATGACTTGGATGTGGAATCTCATGCGAGCAGACAGATCAGCAAATGACAATTATACCTATAATCATTTTAGTTTACTCTCCATTTCGAACAGCCGGATTTATAATAGCTGAACTGACTCTTTACTAGACGGCATGCAACAACCCCGTACAGTTTTCAAGTCGTTCGAGAGTATTTTTCCATTTGAAAAATTGCTCACAACGTGTTCTTTCTCGAACTGCAATGCAAAAAAAAAGGATGTGCATTTTGAGAACTTAATGGGAGAGCTTTGTGGCCGTGGCTAATTTTCAAGCCCTGAACCACTACGATATCCCATCTTTCAACCCGGCATTCTATGTGACTGACGTCCCATCCAGACGCCATCCTTCTCGTCAACCACAGTGGTGTGGTAATGGAATGAGTCGGAAAAGGGAAAGAGCAAGGACAAGGACAAGGACAGTAGACAAAGTGTCAGGGAAAATTGTAGTGTGGCGCAGCAAGGTTCTGGATTCAAGACAAGACAATAAAGAGGCAACTTAAAGGGGCACGGGAGTTGAGGCGGCAAGTGGCATGTACGTGAGAGCAGGAGAGAGGAGAGGGCGAGTATTGGGACCGGAATGGCCGGAAAGATGGGAGATGGAAGGTTTAGGCGGAGGGGCCTGAGGTATCCGTAGAGGTGCATTCCAACCGGGGGCAGGAGAAGAGGAACAAAAAAAAAGAAAAGGGTCTTCGTCCAGCATGTCCCAGTCGATGGGAGTAGAAAGAACAGCAGCCCTGTCTCTGGGCCAAAGGTGAGCACACACTGAGGAGGACTCCTGATGGGGCGGGTATAAACGCAGTGGTCGCATGGTAGTGATGGGGTCAACTCCCGAGGCTCCGCTCCGCGTGTCAGTCAAACTCAGAAACCACCCAAACACCCAAACTACCATAACCACAGTACTCACCCTTTTTTTGTCTCGCTATCAATAACAAAAAAGCTCCTCTTGGGGACATTTTCAAGGTTAAAATCCAATTGTATGACTGTGCCTCAGACCTTAAAGACACCATCAAGGCCAAGAAAGCTCCAGAGTTCAACCACTTTGCAGCAGATCAACTAACACTTTGGAAGCCATTGAAACCCCTGCACATTGAGAGTTTAGAAGATGAGGGTTCTTTTGATGCAACCATCCAAGGCATTGAGTTAAACAAGTGTTACATGGAAATGGCACTGTTCAACTCCTTCACCCTGCCAAGGAGCTCTCCAAATACTGGGAAATCAGCCCAAAGAAGGGTCATTTACATATTGTCATTCAGGTGCCATGTAAGTCTCAATTGTTATTGGATCGCCACATGTATTTGACAATAATCCAGTTGTCGCACTATCCAATTTTCCAGGTGATTTCTCAGTCACCTTAGTCTCATCAACACATTCACGTAGCCCACTTCCCTTGGAACTAGCAAAAAATTACTATTTTTAGGAGGATAACGAAGTGAATGAAAAGGTATATGATTGACATCTCCATAAGGGTCAGTTCAATCTTTGTTCATCTGTGTTTAGTGTTCGCTACGGGTAGGCGCAACCCGCCGGGTATGTGGTCAGGGTACATGCGGGTACGGGTCGGGGTCACATCTTCATACCCCTCATGTGACCCCTACCCGCAGACACCCAACCCTTACCCGCCAGAGCGGGTAAGCTGAAATTGGAAGGGCGGCAATGAGGGCGGCAATGCATGTGGCATTGCACCAGCCACAGAAAAACTATACAGTACATGTATTGTAGATACTGTATACAGACCCAGTGGTCCCATTGCATACAACTCAGGCTCTTCTATGTTTGGGAGCTTGGATGAAGGCCAGTTATGTAGAGACTGCTGATTTAAAGTATGCAGCATCTCAACCTGATACCAAAAACAATGAAGAATGGCCAGATGATGAATGGATTATAGCTTAAGTAGTACAGTGTTATTCTAGGCTATCAGACTTAAAATGTAAATATCTACCCTTACCCGCAGGTATACGACCCGTGGTGTACCCGTACCCGTAGTATGGCAAACCCGTACCCTTGGTGTAAGGGTCCGGGTACATACGGGTACAGGTACGGGTCCATGTGTTTTTACCCGCGGGTTACCCGTGGCGAACACTATCTGTGTTACATGAAAAATGATCAGTGGAATGAACACATCATCAGGCAATCTGTTACATCCAGTGCGGGACATTCCACACGACTTGTGTGACAGCGTGATACAGGGGTTCGGATAAGAAACCAATAAGGTCTCTTGGAGTGAAATGTGACAAGTCAAAGTCAAAGAGGCTGTACTCTAAGACGATGGTGAGCGGAAAGTGCCAGAAGCACTTGAGACAGACAGACACTTCAAGAGGACAAGTCCAGAAGACTAGCACTGATGTATTCAATAAGTCGAGTCTAAGGTCTACCAGGTAGCTATAGCGGACTTATATATGTAAGGCAGTGGGCATCTACGAGATAAGGATACGGAGTCAAGTGGGCCCAAATATCTGAAAGCAGAGGGCGTAAAGCCTGGCTTCTACTGATAGGGGATTAAGTAAATGTCCGATCGTATGATAAGGAGATAAGCGATAAGTGAAGAAACAAGCAGGTAAACATGAACAAGCAAACAAGTCACGGGGATGGACGAAGGGCATGTGACGGATCCCACGATGGAGACGTGATCTGGTAGTGAAGCGTGGGCGGCAGGGAGGGGTTATCGTTGGGCAAGAAAAAGAATATGGGAAGCGATGGGGTTCGTAACATCACCCCCTCTTCTGGTTCTAGCAGTCCCGGCTAGAAACGACTCGTACCGTCATCATCTTGAACCAACTCTAGGTAGTTGTCAGCTACATTACGGTCATCCATGCTGTATGACTCCAACTCCTGCAGGCATGCGTGGGTATGGAGGAATCTATATGGGCCACGCTGACCACATGTGCGGCACAAGTCGTAGATAGGGCAGTCGATCTCCTTATGCCCAGCGTTGTGATGAAGACACTTGCCACACCATCCCGACGGGTTGGTGATCGTCGGGGCCACCCCTACTCGTCGGAAGATGCAGTGTCGGCTCCAATGGAGATTGCTACGGCAGTGGTGACACCATTTGCGATTGAGCGGGCAGTTCCAACTGATGTGGTACCTGCTGTCGCAACGCCAGCAAGTCTCTCCGCGGGGGTTTTCATGTAGGCGTGGCATCTCGAGTCGACTTGGCAGCAGCGTCGGGCCGCGCCCAAGGTTCGAGGGGGAGGGGTCGCGCATAAGTGTCAGTGTACCTTTCAGCGATCGTTTGATACGCGTCTCCTTTTTCCAACCTCTTCCTGATCTCAACAATCTCCTGTTCCAACTGGAACATCCCATTCGTAAGCCTGGCCATCATCTTCGCGTGCTCTTTGTATTGCTGGTTCAATGTCCTTCGCAATGTGATGTTCTTCCTCAACCTCATGACTTCTGCCTTCAGGCGCGGGAGCCTCATATCGTTCATCACTTCGTCAATCGCAAAGGCGCGGCAATCCTCCGCGGCAAGGTGGCCCAACTGTTCATCAGTCAACGTGTGATGAAGCCGACCTGTGTACCTTTCGTCCAGATACACGGGAGCCCCGTAGACCGGCCCATCCTTCTTCATACATCCTGCCACATCCATTCCTCCATTGGTATAGTAAATGTACTTCGCGATGGCTGTGGTTCCGTTGGCCATGGTGATCTCTAAGGGGAAATACATTGAGGAATTGGGGTTGTTGGGAATGAAAGGGAACTCGGGGCTTCATCGTCAATCTCTCCATTGAGTAGGTCGTTGGGATGGGGGTCTTCACTGTGAGTGAAATCGTCGTTTGGGTTCGGGGATTGGTTCTTGATACGGGCCTCCGCAGCTTCATAATCGATGGGGGAAGAGGGACGAGTGGATGGGTGAGCAGACGGGAAGTTTTCGACAATAGTCATAGGGGAAGCAAAAGCGTCAATGGCAGCAGAGGCGGCGATGAAAGACATGATGGACTGTTCTGTGGTAGTAATTCGCTGGGGGAGCATATACTGGGGAATCCAAGAGAGTCTGGGACTGTTCTTTTAACTGTTTTTGGGCGCTTTTGGGTGCCGGGTATGGAACTCCGTGATAAGGACCGGGGCAAAGATATCTCCGGCTGGTTCCCACGAGTTGTCAGAGGGTGGGAATCCCTTCCACTTGACTAGGTAATACAGTTTGCGCCCTCGGCCTTGTCGCTTGGAATCTAGAATGCGTTCCACTTCCCACTCTTCTTCTCCATCGATAAGGTCAGGTGGGGGTCTCGGGAAGTTTTCTCCATGCAGGGACATTTCCTTATATGGTGTAAGTAGTCTGGCATGGAAGACCGGATGAATGCGCCATGTAGGGGGGAGTTCAAGTTTGTATGACACATCTGACAGCTTCCTTGTTATTTTGAAAGGTCCGTGATGTCGGGGCGCCAACTTGGCTGTTGGATGTGACGTGTGAATGTTCTTCCCTTCCAACCATACCAGGTCATTGGTCTGATAAGGCGTAAACCTTGTTGGCTTCTCTGCCAGGGTCTTTTGCACCTTCAACAGGTTCTCATTGGCCAATTTCCTGACCTCTTCCCATTGGCTGATATGCTGCATGGCTGAAGGGACATTCACCGATTTTCCTGTCCATGTGGCTCGAGGTGTCCATCCCATGATAAGCGAGAATGGGGAATGTTTTGTAGTGCCATTGGGCCAGGAGTTGTGTGCAAATTGTAATGGTTTGTGACGGGTCATGACACAGTTTGTGACAAAAATGTGACGTTTTTCGAGTCGCGCGTGTGCGCGTGTTCTGTTTCGACTTGGCTGTAATCTCTAGCTCCGAGTCATATGACTGGAGCTAGTACTTCTTTTATCAGATCACTTAGTTGCACACGATAGAGGGCGCAACCCCTCCTACTTATTCTCATCTCAGTTCAGGGCATAACCCCTGGAGCATATGGCTACCTGGATACTTACTACAGCCTTCTTGTTAGCTTATATTCATTTGATTGTACCTCACTCAACATGTATTTAAGCTGCTAGGTTACTGAGACAGACCTTAAGTCTGTTCTCTTGTATCTAATACAGGTGTATTCGACTTCACAGATATCTACTTGAACTCCCTAAGTGGCAGCTTAAGGAGCCTTCCTCCTCAGAAACTCTGCAGGGCTGATTGCCGCTGCTCCCGACTTCGTTCCCTGCACGTGCCCCCTCCTTATCATCGTGGGCACTTGAAATCTTGAACTGGACTAGGCCTTCTTAGTTGGACCTTGAATCTTGAGTGCGCTGCATACCTCGAGAGCCTTTGGACATCGAAAACGCAACTAGACACAGTCGACACCTGGCTGTGACACAAATTCTGCTGTTGCAAGCCAGTCCACCCAATCGTCCTGACGTCCGTTACACCAAAAGCGAAGATACTGCTCAAGCCACTGATTTGTTCTTTCTGATTGTCCATCTGTCTGTGGGTGGTACGCCGTAGAGATGTTTTGGGCAATATTCAGCGTCTTGCAGAGTGCTCTGGCGAATGCAGATGTGAAGCGTGGGTCACGGTCTGAGATAATCTTTTCGGGGAGACCATAGTGTCTGTAGACATGATCCAGGTAGAGTTTAGCCACTCCTTCTGCTGTAATGGACTCATTGCAGGGTATGAACAGCGCCGCCTTTGAACAATCATGGTCAGTGATGGTCAGGATCGAGTCGAAACCTCTGGAAGTAGGGAGTTTAACGATGAAGTCCATGGCGATGGTCTGGAATGGTTGTGAAGCCGTTGGCATAATTGGGAATGGTGCTGGTGGGTGTGGGTGCGTATTCACTTTATTAGCCTGGCATTCGGCGCATCCCTTCACGTACTCTTCCACATCTTTTTTCATATTCAGCCACCAGTAGTCTCGTTTGGCAAGCACATAGGTGTTAGCAATGCCTGGGTGTCCTGCGGAGGGGAGGTCGTGGTGAAAATGGATCACCCCCCTCTTAATGTTGTCGCCACTGGTGACAACGAGTCGATCCCCGTCCTTCCACCAGAGGCTGTCGATCCTCTTCAGGTTATGTGCCTCCGCCCATGTTTCGCATAACTGTTGATTCATGTTTTGCGAAACCTGGGCCCATAGATCCATGTCGTGAAGACTGACAATGGCTGTCCTCGCAAAAACTTCCTCTGGGAGTACCATCACATCATTGTTGTCTTCCGCACCATTATTCAGATCCGGTCGCCTTGATAGGGCATCTGCGCGAGCATTATGACTTCCAGCAATGTGCTTCAGTTCAAAGTTGTAGTCTTCGAGCTCGAGGACTTCACGAGCAACCCGTCGGCTTATTTTGTGAGGTTCCTTCCAATAGAGTAGGTTGGAGTGATCAGTATGAATGATGGTCTTATAGGAAGTCCCTGCTAAGTACGGCCGCCAGTGTCATAACACTTTTACTATGGCCAATAGTTCTCTATCCCAAATGTCATAATTTCGTTCCGCTGGCGAGAATGTTTCTGAATAAAAGGCTACAGGGTGGAGAAGTCCCATCGCGTCTCGTTGATTCAGTATGGCACCATTCGTGAAGCGAGATGCGTCAACTTCGAGTTCGAAGGGTTTCTGCAGATCTGGTTGTAAAAGGACCGGTTCTGAGCTGATGATGTCGCGAATTTGTTCAAAAGCCATTTGATGCTCCTCCGTCCAGTGCCAAGGGACGTCTTTCTTCAGTAATCCGTTCAGTGGTTGGGCGATCCCTGAGAATCCCCGAACGAAGCATCAATAGAAATTACAGAAACCAATAAAAGACCGTACGTCCTTGACACACGTAGGCACTGGCCATTCCCGGACTCCTTGCACCTTTACAGGGTCCATCCATACCTGTCCTCCCTCTAGGATAACTCCTAGATACTCCACACTTGGCTGTTTGAATGAGCATTTGGCAGGTTTAAGGTACAGATCATGTTCGCGAAGGATGTCCAACACCTGATGCACTCGTTCTCGATGATGGGTCAGGTCGTTCATGGTGGCAACCAATATGTCGTCCATGTAAACCACTACTTTGCCAGTGAGAATGAGGTCGCGGAAGATGTGGTTCATCATTGATTGGAAGGTAGCAGGTGAGTTGGTAAGGCCAAAAAACATAACATTTGGTTCAAACAGCCCCTGATTGGTCTTGAAGGCCGCTTTACATTGATCCCCATCTTTGATTCAAATGTTATTGTATCCCCAGCGGACGTCCATTTTGGAGAATAAGGACTTATCCCTCATGGTGTCAATGAGTTCCGAAATAAGTGGCAAAGGGTAGGCGTTTTTCACAGTATAGGCGTTTATCCGTCGGTAATCTTGAACAGGTCGAAGTTTGCCATCTTTCTTCTTGATAAAGAAGAACGGCGATGCGTATGGTGATTTTGACAGTCTAATGTATCCTTTTGCAAGATGTTCTTCCAGGAATGTTGTAAGCGCAGTTTGTTCTGCCTGTGACAATGGGTAGATTTTGCAGTTGATTGCCGATGGGGTATCAGGTATGAAGTCAATGGCGTGGTCCCATGGTCGCGTGGGGGGAAGCGTTGCGATTCCTCCTCTGAGAACACTTTCCAGTGTCTATGGTATTCCGCTGGTACCACTTCTTCAAATGTCTTTTCCGTGCGCCCTTCTACTGCCTTCTGCGCGAGCTCTGATGCTTTGGTAACAAAACCGCAGCTTGGGTCCTCCTCTTTTGTTACTGCTGCTGTAGAGTGTCGGGCTGTGTAGTCATACCCCATAGATGTAATGAGCACAGGGTAGGAGTCCTTGCTCATTGTCGCATCGCCCCAATTGATCTTGGGTTCGAATGCAGTGAGCCAGGGATATCCCAGAACTAAGTCTTCTCTGCCTAAGTTGGTGACTAGGAAGTGTATTGTTTTTGTCTTCTCCCCTACCTGGACGTTCAGGTTGGTGTAATGCGTAATTTTTCCTGCCCGATTGGCAGTCCCGTCAATATTCCAGATATTCTTTTCTTGGGGGAGTGTCAACATTCCTAATCCCATGGTTTTCACCATTCGTGGGCTGATGAAATTGTCGGTAGCTCCTGAGTCAATCAGGATGTCGCGATCGGCCGTTCTCTGTGTAGTCTCGAAATGTACTGGTATTTTCAACAATTTGAAGCGACTAGTATACACAGAGGTTACATGTAGTGCTCGTGCCCAGGCCGATGGGTTTGAGCCGATCAAAATCCTTCTTTGCGAATGCCTTTTCCACTAGGATGGCTCATACTTCTTCGCTTTCCTTCATCATGCCCGCCCATATGTCCTGTGCCTTTTCTTCCTTCGTCTTTTTGTTGATGGTCGGTGGATTGTTATGGACTGGTGCAACTGTCGCTTCCGCTGCTCATACCCCCTTTTTCGGGCATTCCCTAGACATGTGCCCCTTGTTACGACCTACCCAGCATACCCGACAGATGGCAAGACGTGGGGGACACACAAGCAGTGACAGTAGCCACGCAGGGTCCGCAAGGACAACGCCGGCTTAGTCATGATGTCCCACGCCGAAGTCCAGAAGACAGATACGGCATGAGGTACAGAAGCAGATCACGTGACAGTAAGGTTTGATGCCTCATGTACAGAAGGACCCTGAACCTTAGTTGACGTGAGAAGACAGTGGCACTGGTTCTGATGGAAGGTTCCATAGTCACACGTCCAGAACCACAAGCGTCTAGATAAGCATGATAAGAACGGATGACTAAGCTAGTACCAGCATGTATATATACCCTAGCTAGTCTCACTCAGATGGTTCCCCATCTTGAGCTTCTGTGACAATCAGTAGCCTTGTGGACCTTTAACTTCCTTCCTTGCGTCTCACCACCCGGACTCCTCTCTTTGGTGCTTTGTCCTTCTGGGGCCTTGCACACTGATTGGCTTGTGACTGAGCATAGCGTTGGACTTATAGTCTTCCGCATCGACCCAAGATCGTCCCGACCTTGTCTCTGTGACCTAGCCACCCGCACTCAACTGCGTACGCCCCTCTGAGCGTAACACCCCTGCGCCTTGCAGCGAAAGCACCTTCCTTCTTTCATCAACGTTTGCCTTTCATCCTCCGTGAGTGCAACCCGGGCTCTGGTTCTGTCAGCAGAGGTATCCATGGCATTCGGATCCCTCTGACTAGTATGTGCGGGTTTGACTCCGAAGGCGGCCTTCCATTGGTCGCGGGTCTTTCCCTTCTTTGTGTCAACCCCAAAACGCGTCTGGAAGTCGAGGTAATCTTGCTGCTGTCGGCGAGCAGCATCGACCCATGTATCCCAATCATTGGGATGATGAAACTGGATGATGTTCTTCACCAGTGGGTTGGGCAACCCCTGGGAGAAGAGGTCCAGTGTGGCCTCTTCATTGGTGTCATAGCCGGCTCTGTTGGCCAGACTTCTGAACTTTGCTACATAAGCATCGAGTTCTCCCTTCTCCATTCTAAGGGACTTAAGCTCTCGAGCGGCCTTCTGTTTGGCCTGCCCATCCGTGAATGTGTCTTTAAATCTTTGGGCAATGGTTTCCCAAAGGCCCTCGCTAGTGGTACGACGGCCACTTTCGATTTGTTCGTTCAGCCACTCCAGCTGTTCCATGGTCCAATCGTCTACAGCCTCCCCTCGGATCAGAGAGAGGAAGAGGTTTGCACGTTGGAAAGGGTTAATGATCTGGGGGATGTCATGGTTGAAGTTCTTAAAGGTCGTGAACTCCAGCATAAATTTCTTGCTTTGCGACCGATCCCCAGTGAACGTTTGGGGCAGTACTCCTGACAACCGCCCTGATGGTGGGGGAATGTTGGGTGGTAACATGGCTGGCGGAGGTGGGGGGGGAGGTGCTGGGTCTGGGAGCTGGGCGGCGATAGTGGACATGTTTTGGTAAAATGGGGTGACGGTGTCAGTGGACTGTATTGAAATCTGGGGAGTTGTCAAAGCAGGGGCTCTGGACGTGACAACTGCCTGTGCAACTGGGGTTGTAGTCGACGCTAATACCAGTGCTTCTTCACTATGTTCTTCTATGTACTCTTCTGGCTCAGAGTCCGTAATGATGGCCAGGGGATTCTCTCTCCACGGTCCTAATCCAAATTCAGGGGGAGCGGGTCCTGTAGTAACCCAAGAGTGTCGGCTGTCCGAATATCGGATACGATACCAAACTCTTTTCTCGTCGTTGTATTCTACCGGTTGGTATCTTCCGTCGTGATAGACGTAGTATCCAAACTCGGACTCAAAATCTTTCCAGGTGGCAGAGCCAAGTACTTGTTGTGAAAGGTCAGGCTCGTCCCTTCGTTTGATGGGTTCTTCTTTGAACAGGGTCTGACTGCGGCTGGAAGCCACGATGAGAGACTCAACTTGATGTTACATCCAGTGCGGGATGTTCCACACGACTTGTGCGACAGCGTGATACAGGGGTTCGGATAAGAAACCAATAAGGTCTCTTGGAGTGAAATGTGACAAGTCAAAGTCAAAGAGGCTGTACTCTAAGACGATGGTGAGCGGAAAGTGCCAGAAGCACTTGAGACAGACAGACACTTCAAGAGGACAAGTCCAGAAGACTAGCACTGATGTATTCAATAAGTCGAGTCTAAGGTCTACCAGGTAGCTATAGCGGACTTTGTCGGAAATGGATCAATATGGCCAGGTTGGATCAATCGCTAAGTGTGTGGTACTAACAAGCGAGTTGTGTGTTGTGCAGTAGCACGCGGACTGTGTTTCACCTTCCTGTGAATACTTTGATACCTTACTTGATTAGACACAATCCTTTATTGTCTTGGTTACTATAAGCACACTCTTTTACAGTATTTAAAGACGCTCTCACTGTACGGTTCACTTCAGTTCTGACCATCATAACTGAAGTGAGTATTCTGTTATCTTATCTTTACCTATGTAGCTAACGCGCACTAGTTATAACTACCATTCTAGGTAAAGACTAATCAATATACAGTTCTGACCATCATAACTGAATTATAACTACCATTCTAGGTAGTTTGGATTATCTAACCTCAGGCTGCGTTCTTTAGACTTATATACGTAAGGCAGTGGGCGTCTACGAGATAAGGATACGGAGTCAAGTGGGCCCAAATATCTGAAAGCGGAGGGTGTAAAGCCTGGCTTCTACTGATAGGGGATTAAGTAAATGTCCGATCGTATGATAAGGAGATAAGCGATAAGTGAAGAAACAAGCAGGTAAACATGAACAAGCAAACAAGTCATGGGGATGGACGAAGGGCATGTGACGGATCCCACGATGGAGACGTGATCTGGTAGTGAAGCGTGGGCGGCAGGGAGGGGTTATCGTTGGGCAAGAAAAAGAATATGGGAAGCGATGGGGTTCGTAACACAATCCATTCCATCCACAGGGTCGAGATCACCAGAGTAGATGTGGACAACAATACTCTTTCACCCACCCTTGAATGTAATTGGTTTGCCCTCCCATTGATGCCACAACCCTTGCACACTTTCCTCGTCTGTAACAAACACATGACATCATGATTGATCATTTCGAAATCTTGCAGGAAGACTATTAAAAACTCAATAAAACTCTTCCAGCTTCACACTATGGGTGGCAGAGATGGTTGCCTGAACTGTAATGAGATGCTCATTTGTGTGAATAATGGCATCAATGGTGGAAAGGTTTTGGCATCAGGCTTCAAACAGAATGGGTCTTGTGATCCCCAGGTCCACGGATTCAAAGTGAATGGACTCCAGCCCCTGCACACTGGGATAGTCAGTGGCAGTGAGTCAGAATCCATGGGGGTGCAATCCAGTCCCACATGCTCCTCTGAAGAAAGCCAAGAAAGCCAAGCAAAGACAAACATTTTGAACATGAAACTTGCTGAACCTCTGAAAGATTTATGGTTGCTTATCAGGTTGTGAAACTCCAGCTGCTTCTTGGCAGTGTGCCTTCTGATGGTGTCAAGAACCAAGTTATTCAGATGCTCTGTTGGAATTTCTCCAATTGAGGCTCCTCTCATCTTGGGACTCAAAACTTTGGGCAAATGGTAACAAGTAGGTGGCAGCCCCCATTAGTGTCAAGGTCCTTGGTGTGGCCATCAAAATCCTTAGCAAATCTAGGTACAATGCCCTGTAAGAGAGATTCATGTGTAAGAAGATCATCAGGGCTTCATGTCACATTGATCAGGGTACGCACAGAAGGACCGCATTTTTCATAATGGTTTTTGAGGTCTTCCATGGAGAGATTGAACACTGTGCTATGAGCAAACCTTGCTGGAATGAAAACACCCCTTGCGATCAAAAAACTGAATGAACCTGAGTGCATGAATCTCGTCCGAAGAGAAAGAGTCCAGGAAATACAGAGTCGCCCTACGTCCGAAGAGATGTATAGTATGTCAACCCTCGTCTCGGGGCAAAACCGATTTGACATGAGAATTGAAAGAAGAATTTTTTAGTAGTTTTTGCTTAAAAGATATCAGAGTTTCGATGTGTACCTCTAGACGCTCAGCAAGTCGTGGAGGACAGGAACTTAAAGTTTGAACCAGCGCCAAAAGGATATCTTGCACGATAGAGTAGCGTATTCACAAGAGGATCGTCCGAAAAAGAACAAGTAGGGGTGACGCTTTGAGGCCAGGAAGGACGATTCAGAAATAAAACGCCAAAAGAGAACAAGCGCCCCGGTCCACATCATGAAGTATCCGATGATGATGCAGTATTCGAATGAGATGAAGTGTAGTGATTGAGATGAAGTGTAACTGAACTTATCCACTATCTAAATAGATGGCTAAAACCCTTTTTACAGCTGCATGTTCATTGTAAATGAGTATACAGAGACCACCACCCTTGGAATAGCAGCCACAACATGGACAGATAAACCAGAGAAGCCGGCCCGGACCAACAACTATGCATACACTCATTTTCATCTCACTCGTCCCTGTGCTGCTGTGACGACATCACCCTGGCCACCATGACCCATCTCATCCTTGATTGCCCCTTGCACCATGTCCAGCATACTACTTGGGGCATCTCACACTGGTCAGAGGACACCCATAAATGGCTTCTGATCTTCAACACAAAATGCCACATTTAAGCCCTCTTGGGCCCAAACAACCCCTTAATTACCACACTCTTTTCTCTGCGGAGTTTTTAGCCTTCGAGTAGTCCCACACTATCTCCAAAATCACTGATCTCACTCCTTTGATAAATTGAAGATTGAAGAATTGAATGAATTTCATTAAGATTGGAACTATAGCAAAAGGAAGATATCTACTCATATACCCAAGATCTGTGAATCCCATCTAGGTTGAGATCATCAATAAATAACAAACAACACAAATGAATTCGTGCTCCATTCAGAACCTAAATCCGCCACTGAGGTTCATAACATTCCCAGGATCGATCACCTGCTTCAGTTTCCGTAGCCTTTCCACGTTATCTCCGTACATGGCCTCCAGTGGGGTGTCGAATAATGAGTAGTTCGGATATACCACCGCATTAGTCACATTCTGACCTTCCCTCAGGGCTGCCGCCTGCAGATCGTCTGCCGCCTGACGTATTGACTGTGCCATGATCTGGTCCAAAGACGAATTCGACCACGTGAGCGCAATGCCGGATGGGAAATAGATTTGGGAACGATCGGGCGGGTAGGCGGATGGGGTACCATGGCTAAGCAGGCCACTGGTAAACGGTTCAATCCCAGCTAATATCTGTACTTTCGGGTCAAGTTGAGTAAGGTTACGACCCCAAAACTAGTACAGAATTAGTTATCACGTAGAAAAAACGCTGCAAGATACTCGTACAATAACTTCATTAACTGAGTCGTTGATATAGGAGGTCGAGTACTCTGTGGGTCCGAACGCGCAATAGAGGCCACTTGGATGAGTGCCAAATGAGAACCGACTTCAATACACAAAGCCCTAAATATCGCTCACCGCACGTCGGAAGGTATCGTTGTGGAGACTTGGCTCTTAACAAGATCCGGGAAAGACCTCGTGGACAAGTTCTTTTGAATAGCTGGGATATTGATAAAATCATCGAAAATTCCTGGCGGAGGCACCGGACCGTCGTAGAATACCGAAGTAGTCGTAAGAACCTATAGAGTGCACGAACATTCAATCCTGGCCGCCACCACAAGTGATAATGTCTGGACGCACATCTCCAGAAATGTAAGCAAACGTGGAAAGAATAGCAGCCTTCGGATCTGTCACATTTGCAAACTTTGCGATTGCGTTTTTGGATGCTTCCAATTGATCCGTTCCCCACGTAACGATACCACCCTAAATTCGACAGCGCGTGAAAACCCATACCACCAAATAGTAAAAGAGAACTAACCCAGACTTCCCCTTGTGGAAACGACTTGAGCGTGAATTGGGTCACAATTCCCTAGAGAACGACAATGACATAAACCTCGTATTGGTTTAGATTTCATATTGGCTTACAAAGTTGTTGCCACCACCCTAGAGATTGAGAAAGTCAGACTAGAAAACTAGCACCATGACTGCCTTCGCTTACCCTCAGACCGAACCACAGATCGTGATCGTCTGCTGTCACCTTTTTAAATGTCCCATTCGGCAACACAAGGTCGTAGGCCACCACGTTGTCAATTCCTAGTCCATATTGGTTGGCTATGAAAGAATATCCTGTATAACCACGCATCATATGAGCAATCCTTCCTATGGGCCGCCGCCCAGGATGCGGGGAATTATCACATACCACCACCAAGTAATAATCCACCAACGCCAACACCAGGTATGCGTCCACCGGCCACAGTCAAATTAAATGCGGATAGTTGCTGATAGACGTTGTCCCAGGTAAGGCCAGACCCGACATCAACCGTGCCCGCGTCGGCGTTGACATTGACGGCGTTGAAACGTGTCATGGCGATCTGAACGCCAGGAGTGGACGAGAAACCAGGGTTACCGGTATGTCCACCGCCCTTGACCGCAAATGGCGTGCGCGTCTGTCCAATGATTTTCAACTGTGACGTCGGTCAACATCATGTGGTAAAGATATTTCAACAATAATTCGACGCACGATCACGCTCACGTCCTCCACCGAACCAGGTTCAACGGAACATGCAGAAGCTTGAGTGGCCGAAAAGAACTCGTGCTGGTTGTCGAAAGTATATTGAGGTGCGGCTTTTTCCGCAGGCGCATGTCAGAGTGTGAAGGTGTGTTGTTGACGAAAGTGTGGATTACTTACAGGGGGGGAAGACTTGTGACGCGTTCGACACTGCTGAGGCAATTTGGTTGCAGACAGCTTGGAAGTTTCCGGGGCTCGAGTCTCTCATTGAGAGTCCAGGAAGACCATTGACGAGCGGTGTGCTCAATAAAGCGAAAGTGAATGGGGTCCAAAACATGGTGTTCAAGTCGCTGCTGGGTGCAGTTGCATGTCTGTGCTGGAGCCCTTTTTATGCGCTGCTAATCCCAAGCCATGTCACCGTTCCTGTGGCGAGGAGAGCAATCTCTACTCTTCCAGCAAGGACAGAGGCCTTTGCAAGTCATTTACTGGATTGAGCTTGGCGAGATGACAGCTAACCCTGAAACGGTGTTCGGATGCCAGCGCTGACTGACACAATCCCGCTATGGCACGCATAGCAAACAAGGGCCATCATGATGAACTAAAGAGGCGGAGGTGATTGAGACTGGACATTGGGATTCAATTCAAGTTTGGACGCTTACCTCTATCACTAACCAATACAGTTAGTTCTAGTTCTAGGACTTTTGCTTTCCTCATCAAATGACTCCTTTCATAGACGGGCATTTTTTCATAGATCTGCCCTTAGCTATGTCAGCGGCGGACTTAGCACCCCGGGACTCCGAGAGTAAACGTGATGACGGTGACGTTGACGTTGAGCTCTCCAGTTCCCCGCCACCCCTACCCTAGGTTATTTGATAGCTCTCCAACCTCTTGTACTTATTGACAGATCCTAACTCCAGGTTGTATGCCGGACCAATGTGGCCCAGCCGTTGCATGGCCAGGAAAGGACAACAGCAGCAAGCGAACACGATGGCGGTAGCAGACAAACAAAGTCACAAAGTCACAAAGTCACAATCAACGGTTTGTCTTGAAACCATCACCGCGCAAAGGTGCAAACCTTCAACATGACCATACTGAATGGGGAATGGGAAAGAACAATGGTCTGTGGAGCATGTTGTGGGGGGTGGAAAGGACGATAGAAGGTGAAACTCAAACTGTGCCTGCGCCCCTGGTCTCCAGGGTTGAGCCTCCTTGGCTACGGTCAATAGCCTTTTGATCCCCGCGAATAGTCAAATGCGTCCCGACTTCCGTACTACCTCCAATCAACAATCAAATCCTCTCTAACAATTGAATAGGTAGGCCTCTGAAGGTAGTGCTTCTCGCCTTCTTCCAGGCTTCTCTTTTTCTTTCTTTTTGAAGTCAAATTTATTACACGCGTTTCCTCCAAGCTCAAATTCATTCTACACCGGCCGGCTGCACTCCCAAGTTTTAAGGTGGCTGTTGGATGCTCTGAATTTTACCTAACGCTCATTACAATGACGCCGAAGTCTATGGTGCCGAAGTCTACAGTCCGATCATACACCAATACCTCCCCCAGCTGTTCCTGTCCCTCCCATCACAGCTTAAGGCGGCCATCACACCTCAGTTGGCGGGTCGATCTCGCCTCCGAGTCCCCTCCTCCAGGTTCATTAACCCATCTCGATCAAAAGATCGAAACGGGGTGTTTTAACAAGTCGGTCAGATAATATTACACCCAATTCCGCAGCGCAGTTGATGACACCACGCCATCACACCTTTTGAGACACCAGTAGGAAGCGAGGAAGAGCTTGCAAATCTCCTGTTATCAGGCACCCGAAAATGTGACTTCATAGTGAGCATTTCACACAATATTGAAAAGAGCATTAGAAGCGAAGGAAAACCGCGGCAATAAATAATGTTCATCGAGTTGGGCAGTATGCACAATTCAATTAAACTGTCAATGGAGGCGCCCATACAACTACAATAGTCAGCCCCCAATGTGTTGATGGTCCCAAGTTGTGTTGGTGGTCAACTTGGATCAATTGCTAGAAAATACTGTGCTGATCTGATAGTTGAGTTGTGTGCTTTGCAGTAGCACTTGGATAGCATTTCTAGTGTTGATACAACTGGGATGTGGAGCTTGTGAGCAAGGATAGTGGCATCGCAGAGTTAGCACATGGAAGAGTGATACAAATGAGTTGCGGAACTTAAGGGAGAAAAACAAGGGAGGGAGCGTGTTTACAAATAATTTAATGATAATTCTAGGCAATTTAGGTCATCTTTAAAAGTATTTACAAGTACTTTACTGGTAAGACATTTTAACAAAGGATACATTGCAGGGAGCTCACCCACCTCTCCCCCCACCGCTGACATCCCTAAAGTGGTAATCTTGTCACACGACTGATTTGTAATAATATTTATCTTAAAAAGGAAGTTATCGTTGATCAACAAAATATCATTACAAATCAAAGTCATGTGACATATAGACACGTTTTCAACCTAATAGTGAAAGACCGGCTCTGCTCATGCGACGACCTCACCCCCCTCACCTTCATCCAGGACATGTGGGCCTTCACAAAGCCTCCTTCGGTGAGACGACCTTGCAAGCTGGATTAAGTCTGAGTTGGCGACATTGGGTAGTATAGGTAAGTTCACCTTTCTTCTG